>DWHP01009113.1:0-10315 GCA_018247895.1 Parnassius honrathi | reverse complement strand
GATAGATGTAGATGTCTATAGGCCACAGCAATCACTTACCATCAGGTGGACTGTGTGCTCGTTTGTTACACTATCCTATAAAAAAACCTATAATAAACCTAAAATAACAGCTTAACGGTGCTGTGTTTCGTATGATGAGTGTAAAGAATCGGAGACCCTTTTTACTGTAAACGAGGCATAACATCTTAGTCCTCACGGGTGACAACGCATCTGCATTTTGATTCGTAATCGAAGAAATATGTAATGTCTCTGAGCTACAGCATCCACTTACCGTCAGTTGGACTGTGTTCGTTATTCTATAAAAATATTATACTTAACGAACATAAAAAAGAAAAACACAGATATAGCCACAATCCTACTTAAATTGAAACAATTCCCTTCTAAATTTCGTAGTAAGTAAGCAGCGTAGATGTTTCGATTTATCACGTTCTTGGCCGTGAAGGAAAACATCGCGAGGAAATCTGCATAACTGAGAAGTTAAAGTATATTTATTTTTATGTTTAAGTTAAGTAGGTCATCGCGCGTTGGAGTCATGTCAATCAACTCCTTTTTGTTCTAAAACGCGCTACGGCGGTTGCGGGATGTACGAGTATCTGGGCTACTTTTCTACTTATAATAGGGTTATCCATTGCTGACCATCGGCCTACCCCATTGTTTGTCAAATAGACAGGATATTTGCAGTAGTATTCACGCTTGGCAAGCTGGTTGGCAACCGCAGCTTTTTTGACTTGCCGCCTCTACATTGCTAATAAATTTCTGCTACAGTTTATCAATTAGGTTCCCCCATAAATTGATAAATAAGTTTTATATTAGCCGCAGTTGCCACGCTTGGCATGCGAGTTGCCAACTGCATGGTTTAATTAATTTGTGCTACGATCAGGAAGTCGCTGCTGCCCATCTTCTGTATATTTCTATTCCCGTTCGTGAATATAAATCGTTCGTGTTCTTCTCACACGTTCACGATGAATAGAAATACATTTATGAAATTTTGAAGTCTACTCAAACGTAAAAAAAATATTGGCATGTATTCTATTATACGAATCAATATTAATAAAGATCACGAAAGTCGACATTATTTTGTCGAAACTATATCAGCTTTTATTATGAATATTATGTTAATAACGCATTTCTGATTCCAGGACAATTTCCCTTCATAGACACTTCGGAAGAGTGTTTCAGTATCATATTATATTGCCAAATTTCAATAATTTCCTACGTTCAGTATAGACAGATACCATAGACATAGACAATTCAATATATACATAGAAGTAGTATTATTGACGTTTCTAAATTCAAGTCAGTAAGCCAATAGGGTAAAAAGCTAGTTCTACATAAATTGGTTCACTATACTCGTTTCGCTTTTTCTAATAAAATTTTAAAGAGCTTTAGTCTCTTTGTACTATGCCAACTATGAGATAAGTACACTCGTATCTTTTGATTTACTATAAAACTGAAATCCTTATTGTAGTAGTATAATGTTAGATGTTATTTTACAAGACATTACGTCTTTAATCTATATCTATTTCCTTCTTAATGTTAGCATTAGCAACAATAGACATCGATATATATCTTCATATGCGTTTAGTTAATAGATGTTATTTTAACATTACATACAGACACTTCAATTTTATTTATTTGTGTAGATTATATATTTATAATAAAGAAAAGAAAGTAGGACTAGATTTATATTATTCGAGCAATCAAGTGAATTTTTTTTGAATTCAAGTGATAGATTATATTACATTGCAAATATTCGTGTCACTAACTAAAAACTAACTAACAGTTAATAAGATATGAAACTAACTAATAGTTAGTAAGATATGAACACTAAGTCATGACAGACACACGGTACATAAGCGAGTTGGATCCCATTTGTTATCACAATTTAATATACTGATTTACCACTTGCTCAATGGAAAATAAAACCATCAAGAAAGTAATGTCTGCTTGGATGAAAATATTTCGAAATCATGAAAACAGGATCTTGATAATGCCATGTAGCTGTGGCGTAAGAAAATAAACTACCACCTACCAAAGAATATACATATATATTTTTACTTTGGAACTCTACGACCCTATATCATTCCGTGAGTATCTTAAAAGACGATACGAGCGAAATGGAACAGGAGATAGGCAGCAGTACATTCCTGATAACAATTCAAAATAATAAATATTTACTCACTTGCTAAGAGGGGGAACTATGACGAATATTGCCCCTATGAGGTAATCTATGAAAAAGGCCTATGTTCAGTAGTCGACTTTTGATAGGCTGTAATCATTGAATGAAAAATGGATAATATCTTGAGGGAGCAGAGAGGAAAACAGGTAATGTATTCGTAATCGATTTACTGGCTACCTGATGACTGTACTACCGCGCTGTTATTATACTATCGTAGTAGTGCCTTTACAGAACGTACACAGAGGGTGTACGTTCTGTGAAGCAAATCCAATGCAGATTACACAAACACTAATAAATAAATAAATTTAAAGGGGTACTTGGTTACATATTTACAGTTATTTCTAGTGAGACCCATAATAAGTCTGGAGATAATTTGGCAAAAAATACCGGGGGAAATAAGTAAGTAGATTTCATAGTTACCTAACGATTTCTTATAAGTATTTAAGCGAATACTAAACATTAAATGAAACTAAATTTTACGGGTTTTATCGCGTTTAATTTACTTTTTAATTCCAGAAATTTCGGGTGCTTCACAGTAGCCATGTTCACGGGAGGGGTTGAGGGGGATGTGACTAAGGTGTTTGACGTCCCGATGTCATATGTCATAGCCCTGCTACCTTCAGTTTACGCAGACACCTCTACGCAGAATGAACTTACAGTATCTTGAAATATTGTAGTGGTGTGCTTGAGTTTTAATTTTATTTTATTAATTATAGGATCTCAAGCAGATGGTAGTATCCATCCATCATCTCTGTTGAAATTAGTAAGGATTTTTTTATTTCAATAGCCTCGCGAATCATTCTAGTTAGGAATTGGTGTTCTTTTGCGACGATTTGTGGTCTATCAAATCTAATGTAATGGCGGGCTCGATCTTGAACATGTTCATAGACTGCAGACTTCCCAGTGGGTGCTTCACTTCATCCTTATGATATTAATTTTTATTTAACAGAGTTTACAAAACGTGGAATCACTAACGCTTTTCCTGGCTCCGCTCGTCGCAGCCTAAAATAATGGAAGTGGACGATGCACTTAATGTCAATTTGCTACGTGCCTTCTACGTGTGATTCTAAAGGTTTTCTAAAGATTCAAACTTATGAATCCCATTCTAATATAAAAGTGTGGAACTTAAATGAAAAAAAAATGATATTTAAAAAATCATTAGATAAACGGCCACTAGTTCTTAATCTAATAATTCAAATCCCTGATCCTATATCCTTAGGACTGAGGTTTTTCACATCTCAAGTTATTCTTTTGCTTCTTCTTATGTAGGCAGTAGGCACAAAGTATAAAATCACTGTGTTTTAGTAGGTACTTACATCAATGTTATCTGATGTTGGTTATTAATCAATGGAAATAAAATATAATGTAGTAAGTAGGAAGAAAGTAGGAGAAAATGATTCGGAAGAACCAGGGTAGTTGTTTTAACGCACATTGTTTTCTTAGAATTCATAAAAGTTGTAAATTTGGATAATAAACAAAACACGACGTAAAATATTTACGAAGAAACAAGAAAATATATTATTATACATCATCTTTAATGTTTGCAAAGTTAAACTACAACAAATAGGTAGTTTTACTACAACAATTCAGTAGTCGTTTACAATTAACAATCGATACCTACGCTTATACGAAGAATGCATAAATTTGACTACACTACTAATTACCACGGCTATGATAGTTTTTTTTAATTAGTAATAAATTTGACGACTTAAGTTTAGTAGGTACTGACGTCCAATTAAGAGGATACCTGGGCGGTGTTAAGTCCATTCAAACGTATTCCTCTGTTTTCTCCCTAAATAATGACAATGAGACAAATTAGGATTAATAAATTACAAATTAACCACCATTGCCATGTTTCTATAATGCTTCTTATACCGCCGTTATTAGAAGTCTATCAAATACAATATTATACGTGATATTTAAACGAGGTAGAGCCGTGCTGCAGATATATTATAGCTGTATTTAGTACTGTATGTATGTAGTTATTGTAGTTGTAGTTGTAACAAAAGTGATTCGTCCCGACCGTGAAAGGACCGCGCTCTCACAGAATTCCAGCGTAAAATAGTAGTTTAATGCTGCTGTATTTGGTATTGTGAGTGTTGGACGGCTCCGTGGCGCAGTGGCTTAGCAATGAGTTACAACGCTAAGGGCCGCGGGTTCGAATCCCGCACGGAACAAGTATTTGTATGGCCTACAAGTAATTCTTCCGGGTCTAGATGTTTGTCCTTGTGCAATTTATGTATGTAAACTGCCCCCACGATACAAGAGAATATCCTAGTGTAGGGGTAACGTTTTAAAAAAAATTCCAAGCAGATAGAGAGCAAAACCAGGCGAAATCTGGGCTATATTCAAAAAAAATTTGAGATTAAAAAACTTCCAAGGCGAATCCAGAGGAGTCACCAGATAGGTAAATAATTTATGTCTATCGTGTGTGTTACACACTTGTGCTTCAAGAAATTTAGAAAAAAGTAGAAACGTTACTTGAGTTTTTTTTTTGTAACATTTAGTATAAAAGTAACATCTATCATATACAAATTGCATATACAGCATATTGTCAAGGACGCCTACTAAATTTTCCCTCTGAATACGGATCTGCTTAGCGTTTGAGCGAGGAAAAATCACAGATCAGTAATCAGAAAAGCTGTTTCATTATACCTCACATACAGGAGTTACATCGCGTGATGGTGGAGTGAAGGATGCTCTTCATCGTCCCTTGGGTGTCTCAATCTAGGTGCTTCTGATAGATAGCAATATAGCTTATTTTTTATGGAGTAGGCAACAGGAATCACCGTCAATATTACGAATCGTCAATTTGCTTGCCAAGCAACGCCCATGTGCACTTGTGGACTTTTATAGGCCCATGATGATTTTGTGAAGAATATAAGTTACAACATTATTATTAGAATGGGAAAAATTATCCTTGTCGCAGTTTATTAGATTGAAATCGAAACGCGGTGCATGTACGTCCCCGGAAGGCTAATAAAATTATAATTTTGCTAACCGGTATTGAGGGGATATTGCTCGAACGATTAGGGCGAGTGTCGTAACGCTTCTTGATGACAAACAACTCAACGTCAGGCGTATAAAGTGGAATGTTTATCGCTTATTCTGGCAGAAAAATTACATTTGTTCATTAATGTTGAACATTGCTGTCAAGCACTTACTTTTATTTAGAACAAAGTGGCCAACTGCTTCGATTTGCTAAGACATTTAGATATCTTTTTTGTTTATTTGGATTTAAACACTATGTTAATGTCTTCATACCATTCAAGACAATAACATAGAGATTATATTTTTTCTATGGCGAGCTGTAGTTGTAACGAATTAAAAAAGTTCTACGCTATCTCAGAATATCAGCGTAAAATAGCATCACAGTGCTGCTATTCTTCTTATATAGTGTGTTTCTTATATAGTCTTCTTGGATAGTGAGGAAAGGAGACAATCTTTGACTGTCTTGTTGGTATAGTGGTTGTAAGCACAGCTGATGATCATGGGGTCATTAGGTTCAAATTTTGGTTCGGACCAATACAAGTCACTTATATATTAAATAATTTACGGCACCGGAGTGAGAGAGTTGTCAGTGTATCACGTCAATGTATTTATGTACGTGGTAGAGCCACACTCCGGCTATATTATGGTTGTAGCACGAATAGGTCGGCTTGAACGAGGAAGAACAACGCTCTTACAGAATACCAGCTTAAAAAGCAGCTAGAGACACTTCTTTACTGAAAACAAAGCATTCGATCTTAGTCCTCAGGGGTGACAATGCGTCTGCGTTTTGATTCCTGATCAAGGATAAATCTAGATGTCTATGGGTCACAGCATCCACTTACCATCAGGTGAAATGTGTGCTCGTTTGTCACCTTTATTCTATAAAAAATCAGTGTCTCGGAAAGTAGGTCGAATTGTTGGTTCTGCACCTGATCTGTGTTGAGTCTGCACACGAAATTGCAGGGGTCGGCCGTGCGTGTGGGGGATATGTCACTCTTTGCAGTGTGGGGTGTGCAAGGTGACGGGTGGCGGCTTCCCTAAACGTCCGTAACAATTCTTCCCCGGCTTAGTACACGAGAATCAATCTCCATTCGAGAGGTCGGCGATCTTCCTTACCAGCATCCTCAGCAGGCCGCCAGGCGTACTGATTTCCACATTATGAACTATCTGATCTGATCCTGGAAAGGTCTTCGTGACGACCACTCTTCACCACACGTTTATGGGAAGGTTGGCGTCTATTATTACAACGAGGTTGCTTTCCTTTATTTCTTTTTGCTGCGCATGATATCAATGTGAGTAGGTACTTCCGCACTCAGCGTTTCCAAGCCAGTCCTTGTGCAGCCCTCCAGGTTCGTCGATCCGCCAACGAGCATATTGCGGTTACAGGAACCAACATGAGGAAGTGGTTGTGGGTTAGGGACTCTTGATCATTGACTTCGACTGGCACGTGAGTTAGAGATCTGGAGTTCACCTTGTTTTCTACTTCTGCCAACAGTGTTATTGATGTCTCTTCCTTGGGGTTCCTTGGGTGGTGGGTTGCTTCCAGCCTCGTCTTGATGGACTGCACAAGCCGGTCCCATTCACCTCCATGTTTGGGCGCACCTGGTACGATGAATTTTCAGTCTGTGCGATGCTTCTACGCATTGGCTTATCATTAGACATTGTTAAATATAACACAATTGGTTCTGTTCAAAATGATTCGCCTTTAAAGGTATATACAACATTCACAAAAATAGTGCAGCTACAATAAGACAGTTGTTAACTTACTTAACTAGAACAATATCATTAATAAATTTCAAGTAATTTTCTTACAATAAAAACTAATGCTAAACTTGAAGAAGAGAGAAAGAGTTATAAATACTTATTACATAATCTAACAAATTTTGATACGTTATCCGTATGGAAAATTTCGACGTCGCCGTTGGTCGCTATGTCGTTATACGTTTGCATTAACCTATTTATTGGGGAGCGTTTACCTAAATTTGTTCTATAATACAACTAAAGGATCTAAATTGGTGGACTCTAGTAAAGTAAAATGCCAAATACATTTTCTTTACAATATTTATTTCTCCTGACAAAACCTCCAATATCTCGACATTTTTAAAAGTTGTTCAGATATTTTGGTCTTCCGGTCTCGCAAGCCTACTTGACAACCGGAGCAAGTGGCCAGTGTCGAATAAAACTTGTTCTATTCCATGTATATTTTTATTTTATATATCGTTTGATATTAAAGTGTTTGATTGCTATCATTTTATATATTTGATTGCTTACATTAATACATCTAGCGTTCAATTGATTTCCTACGTGATACAATTGAATTGATCTAGATCTATCGCTGGATTTGCGGTTGTGGCCTCGCCATTATTTTATTACTGCTTTAAATAATAAACTTCGTCGATCTTGACGCTAGGTAACAAGGTCAAGTTTACTTTGAATTTCACGGACAACTTTAACATTCAATGAGCTTTCTCTTAAGTAGAAACTGTATCGAGAAATATTTATGGCTTCCCGTTTTTTTCAGAGTCAGGTTTAAAACCGGTGTATGCGGTTGTTTCGTTTGTATTTCCAATTTTCCAATTGGAAGGATTCATGTTTTGCCCAGGAGTTATTTAAGTTTGGAACACCCTCTTTGTCATTTCTGCCGTGAAGTAACAGTGCACACCCAGCAGTTTACTGATCAAAAGGGTACGAAGAGCCAAAAGGTAAGCCTTTCACTATAGTCCTCAGGGCTTCAATACACCTGTAGCCTATTCTATCTGTAGCTAGTTACAAGTTATACGTAGTACAAGAACCACTTATAACCAAGTGGATTTATAGCTCGTTTGTTGCTCTAATTTAAAAAAAAAACTATAAGTAGCAATAAAATATAGTTTTCTTTAAGTATATATGTATAGCAGCTTAATTCTGCTGTGTTTCGTATGGTGAGTGTAAAGACCCGATGACCCTCTTTACTGGAAACGAGGCATTTCGTCTTAGTCGTTACGGGTGACAACGCATCTGAATTTTTATCCTTAATTGAGGATAGATGAAGGTGTCTATGGACCACAGCAACCACTAACCATCAGGTGGATTGTGTTTGGCACCCTTGTCCTATAAAATAAATAAAAAGTAAAATAAAATATAGCCTACATTACGTAAATATTAGAAAGGCAAAAACGCTCGTAGACGACAATATATTTTCGGCAATTCTTTGGGTGGACTTATGACATCCAAAGGGCAATGGGAAAAATAGAATAATACTTTATTTTTTACGTAATTAAGGTGAATAAGACAAAATAGCACAAAGTCCATCTGATGATGAGTGAGCGTCGTAGACTATTGATTCTTATTTGTTCTCAACTAAGAATCAAAATGCAGTGCAAATGCTTTGTCAACCATGAAGACAAGGATGAAATGCCTCATCACCAGCGTAAACGGTCTCTGCTTGTTTACACTTATTTTACAAAACAGCAGCATTACGCTGCTATTTTACGCCACTTGTATGTGAAAGTGGTACTTCGCTGCTAATGCCGACCCATTCGAGTTATAAAATGAAATAATCTAATTGAGATGGTCTCATCATCATCATCATTACGGTCTGTTATTAAGTCCGTAGTATTACTGCTGATCTTTAACGAAGAAAACCACATAGCATAGTCTTAAGCTGCTACCATCAACTTTCTCCATTTCTTCCCCGGGGGTATAACTTTTAAAAAACTAAAGTTTGCAAGTATAGCGTGCACCTGACAAGTTTCCTAATATTGTTAATATTACAATCTTTTTATTATATATGCATGTTTATAAAAAATAAAGAAAGAAAGTACACAATTATTCGTACCACAAAACATATTCAGTCAAATGGACAGTAGTACGCAATATTTTACGTGTAGCCCGAATACCTACATGTGTGTATGTTTATATATACATACATTGTTGTATTTAACAACTAGCAGATATATATATAAACTAGCTGATACCCGCTCGCTTCGCTGGGCGCACGGATGTAGAATACGAAGAATTTTTTTTTTTTGATTGGATATCCTAAAATCCGTTCTTAGTGAGCGTCTACATTGCAATGAGATTGCATTGAAATGAGTAACTATAAATTTCAAACCAATGGGGAGTATAGTTTTAAAGATCTCGAAAATTAATCAATTTTAAAGAGAAAATATACCTAACATATAATTTAAAACCAAAACGTAAATAAATAAAAATAAAAACAACTCAGCTCAACTCACTAGCGCAAGGGAATTATTTTTAACTAAGACTATGTATACATATTATAGTAAAACTAGAAAAAGAAAAACAAAAATACTAATTGCAATACAAAATTAAGAAAGTGAAAACGGAACGTTATTTTAAACAGCGTATAAGTAAACATTACAAATAATCTATAAAAAAAGAGGTAAGTAGTAAAATCTTAAGACGTTTTAAAAAAAAAGTAATTTAAATAATGTTTAAATTACCTATGACCTATCGTAAAAAAGAATCATTGAAATCGATTCAGCCGTTTCCAAGAAATTGGCGTACGCATCTAATATAAAAACTTCTTCTTTTTAGAAGTCAGTTAAAAAAGTAACAATCGCTTCCTCTCATAAATTAAGCCCCGCGGGATCGGAAGTACACACCCCTACCAGCACCTCGATAATAATGGAAGCTACCTGTGTCGGCTGTCGGCAGGTGCGGCGCAGGTAGACGGCCCATTGTGCTTGACCCATTTCGTGCCTGCGTTACTAGATTACATTTGATCTTTGGATCGGTTTACGGGAAGATTTGTGGAGGATTTTGCTGATTTTTATGTTACTCAAGAAAAACATATTTGAGTTACGTTTTACGAGAAAGTAGCAGTGAATTCATTGAATGGAAAATTTCACATAGAATTAAAATACAATCGATTGAGACTTTAAGTACCAGATTTTTCTGTCGAAATTAATCTAAAATTTCATTTGTCCAACGTATTTTTTTTTATTTACTACTGTTAAAAAATTTACTAATGTCTAATTAATCGGAAATAAAACGGCGAAATAAACTCCACGGATATCCAAATTTTAAGGTTAATAATCATCATCTTCATCACTACAGCCCTTCTCAAGTCCACTGCTGAACATAGGCCTCCCCCAAGGTATGCCACAAAGCACGGTCCTGAGCCACCTGCATCCATCGACT
>DWHP01009112.1:0-10316 GCA_018247895.1 Parnassius honrathi | reverse complement strand
CTTCATGTAATAGCAAATAATATATATCTATGAACATTGAAATATCTATAATGTTAGAACATATTAGTTAAATGCCTACATATTTAAGAAAAAACTTTTCTCAAAATATAAGCGCTAAACATTCGTGTTTAATACATATTAAACTGAACAATCATGAATCTCTAAAGCAATTATTAGGTCAATTCATTAAACTACTTACTTTACAGAAATATGATGTGAATTAAGATTAAAAAGTAAAAAATATTTACTGCAGTAGATTAAGAACGCCCATTAAAAATTTAAACATCTTCACTGCTTTAAAGTAATTAGATAATCTTCAAATTTCTTATGTTTAGCCTTGGCTATAGAGCTCATTACTTGTCACTATCCTTAATCAATCACGAAAATAAATACGAAATTAATAAATATTTTACCTTAGAGTATACATACTTACAGTATTTCATGCCGACTCTGAGGAATTGTTCGGACTAATTCCAGCCGCACAATTTCACCATCGCACATCGCGACAAAACTTACGATACCATCCATTCCATCTGGATGACTGGCGGTCAACCACTGTGTGATTTAGGAGAAGTTTTCTTCCTCGCACAACTTCCTTGTGGAATCAACTACCACCCGTGATTTTTCCGAAGTAATCACTTAGCATCAGGTGAGCCGTGTGCTCGTTTGCCCCCTCTCCTATAAAAAAAAACACACAGCGTGCTTATGTATACTCTATGGTATTAGGTATTACGCAAAAAGTCATTAATAGATTTTTAAACGATTTTCAAATATTTTACAAGCAAACTTTAGCCTCTTTAAAGTGGCTTATTTTTTACTGCTAATAGTCACGGTGTCTCTCTTTACACACAACCTCAACCATACTATATTTCATCTAGACTACTGTTCGCGTAACTACGCTTTCAAACATTTTAACTATAATATACTCACAGATTCACAGCACGAATTACTTTAGGTATTTCTTTAACACTGGCTATATTTTGTGATCATTCTTTACTCTAATGTCCTGTACTTGAGCAGTGGCAACCGGTCCTGGTCACCACGACGCGGCACTCAGGTGCTCTCGTCGGACGATTCGTCGGACGATGAGCTGGTGAGGAGATTGGGAGTCATTGCCACTTGTCTAATAAATGGCTCCCTCGGTAAACTTTGTTGTCCGAGTTGCAACCTCCGAACACCCATTCTTTCGCTCTCCGGCAGTGATTTACTACATTTTTCCTCGGTGATGGCATCCCGCGATAATGACCTAGCATAATCAAAAGAATCGTTATCAACTGTGATGTGGGAGTTTCTCTGCATGAAAGACTTCGTATTACGATAACAGTAATAGAACCAGACTGACCGGAATAATTTACCGGCGTCTGTCTTTACGTCCGACTACTGTTTTGTCTTGTTACTGGGTTTCTTCAAGGTAAGAGACATTTGTTACGCTAAGACAGTGTGATTTACCATTCAGTGCTTCATCACCATTTAACACCAGGTGGCATTATAGTCATGCACTGGCTTGTAATAAATGAATTAAAACCGACACAGCTATAAGGAATGTAAATAAATGGGAATGATCTGGTCATACAGCACGAAGAACCGAAATTCCATGGGGAAAAAATGTCTCGTACTGTTATGCGAAGTATATGGCGTACTCCTAGGTAGAGCGACGACTTGGTAAGAAATGCAGGAAACCGATGGATGCAGGTGGCTCTGGAATGTTCTTTGTAATAATCTTTGAGAATAGCTTGTGTTTAGCAGTGCACTTGTGATGGGCTGTAATGATGATGGGGCCAGCGGAGCCACAGATATCCCCGGTCCAGACATTCCCATTTCCGAAATAGAACTTTCAATGCTACTAACACTGTTCACAATTTAATAACAACTAATTTTCTTTTTTCCAAAATCTAGCCCTCTAAAATCTGACGCCCAGGGCTATGTTCTCCTATTCCGCTTCCTTGCTACGCAATTGGTTATTAATTTAGCAGCGGGCTTTTATCATTTGTAGCGGTAACGGAAAACTCCGCTGTCTTGGTCCAATGCATGTTGACTTGACAGAGTCCGCATATTTTCGAAATGTATATGATTTATAAGACGTTTGTCTCCTTACGATGTTTTCCTTGACCGCTGATTAGGTGTTAAATCAACAGTTAACCAATTTGTTTCTAGTACTAGTGGAAGTTCTTTTTATGTTATTTGGGTACTTTAAACTACCATGGCTCTATTATATAGTAGTTTATTTTGTATAAATACATTATTTTAATAAAAAAACCTTTTTTTAGATAATTAATTTAAAAGCAAATAACAATTTAAAGCAAATATTGTACAGTAAAATCTTACCCAGTTAACTCGAGCATGGATCCTCTCCTACATTGCCCTCTATGTGGCCCTTGCATTATACTCGCTGGTCTTGTTGAGGCACCAAGTGGGTCAGAATGTGCCACGTCTTCCATCAGTAAAACTGATGGCCCACCCAAGCTAGTGCTTCTTTTCGAAAGAAAATTTGGACCTGCTCTTGACGAGCCCACTGAATCCCCTTTTACAGAAGAACTCTCGCCTTTACTGCCGTCTGTTTTATTGCCTTCGTTTTCTGACCCTGAGAGTAGCTCCGGCGCTCCCTGCGTGGAACTTGAACTCTCTCTTCTGAATAAACCTATGATAGATTTTGGATGTTTTGGCTTCTCTATACCACCTAGTTTTAGGGAGACGATGACGGGCGTTTTATAACGGATAGGGGAAAAAGAAAAAAAACTGGGTGAGAAAATGTCACACAACTATCCTACACAAAGCGTGAACTTAATTTTAAGAATTAGCAGTAAGGATGGATATACAAATGGAAATAAATTAAAAATTTGGATAAAAAATATAATTAAATAAAACTCAAGATAACTTATATTTGTTACTAAACAACATAGGTAGTAAAAATGAAATTACGAGGAAAAGTAACAATTTTCAATCGTTCTTAATAAACAGATAAATATTATATTAGAGTTTAAGAAAACTTATAGCTGCGAAATCGCTGTTTTAAGATTACTAAGAGCTGTGATAATCCTAGTAAGTACACTAGATCATAGTCATTGAATTATCGTATTACAATGGGCCCTTGATGTGAGTGTAAATTTTCAAGTCAGTTGTTTACAAGTTGGTGAAAATTATATTAAAAGATTCCATTACATAAATAGATTGAAAGATGCACGCGAAACTGATGAAAGCGTGTTAAAAAGTAATTTCATTTCATATCGCAAAATATTTTTATGAATGTTTATACAAATATATTTTTTCGTAATTCAAAATTACTAGATTTGTTTTAAGATACACATATAAATTGATTAAAAACCACTTTACGGATTTTATCGGGTTTAATTTATTTAATTTTTAATGCCCGACGTTTCGGGGCTTTCGAGCACCCAACGTCGAACGTACCGAAACGGGAATTAAAAATCAAATAAATTAAACGCGATCAAATCCGTAAAAGTAGTTTTTAATCAATGTGTAATGTTCGCGTTAATGTAAGAAATAATTATGTACACATATAAATATTAAGGGATAAACCATTTTTCATTGATATTTTTGTAGTTACAAACAAAATAATTAAATTGTTTGTAGTATATTTAATGTGAATAACATCAACTTTAAAAATTATATTAAAAAAAATAAGGTGAAAGTCATGCAGACGAGTATTGAAAAGCATGATTTTCGAAAAAGTTAAGAACAATATAATTAGTACTAAGTATACACTTTCTTTAATAAACATTAATATTTTAAAACAAATTAGTCATTATATAGCTTTAATCTTAAGAGATGATATTTATGATATATTATTATCGTTAAAGATATTATTATCGTTAAAGTTGCAAAAGCTAAATTTACTAAAATCTAAAAGTAATTTATTAGTGCGTGCATATCAAGTATAATTTCAAAATATCTTTTCTACGACCTCTTACATTTCACGTAAAAGAAATCCAAATAATTTAAGATGATATAAATTCTAATTACTTGATTGAATGTTACTTATGTTGACAGTACGTAAATGCTATAAATTGCACATGAACTAAGTAGTAAAGTAAAAAAGTAAAGTTACAGCCTATATAACGTCCCACTGCTGGGCACAGGCCTCCCCTCATTTCTGAGAGGGTTTTAGGGCAAGGAAGTGTGAAGAATTTTTTTTTTCTTATTCCTCAGACATGCAGGTTTCTTCACGATGTTTTCCTTCACCGCCGAGCACTTGGTAAATCAGCACTTAAAATTTCAGTTAACAATTTCAATTGTGCCGGCGGGGATCGAACCTGGGTTACTCGCGTTCTGTTATATTTACAGCGAGCGTTAACCATCTGAGCTAACACGGCTCTAAGAACTATGTACTAGATTGATATAATCAAAAATGTATTCATCATCAGAAAAAAATCAATATTAATTACAGGCCTTTACCTAGAAAAGTTGCAGAAGGGGAGCTGTACGCTAGATATTCCTTGTTGGAGGCCCAAGATGGAAACTCAGATTGTTTCAGAGCTCCTGACCCCTCTGTCTCCTCTCGTTTCCAAGGTAACATGGTCTCCGTGGCCGTAGGAGTAGTTACTCGTGCTTGCTCGATTACTGTCATATAAGTATCTGTGGAAAAGAGCAATTTTATCTCTTTTAACTGATTTCGCTGCTTACTTTTACAAACGAACTGTTATAATTAAACGTGGAACTTCTGGAAATTAACCACACTCATGATTAAGAAATTTTATTATATAATATGCAACCTTTGATAGGCAAAATGAGAATCCTCAAAAGATTAAATTTAAATAAAGCTGCTTATTTTATTTACATGAATAATCAAAGACTGATTTTGCAATCGTCGGATAAGAGTTGTGCATCACATGAGTTTATACCTATTCAAAATTATGTTATATATTGCAATTTTGTGGTCCTACCGTTATCGTCCGACATTCTTCTTTCATCCTCCTCTAGGATGTCCTCGTTTGGCACTAAAATAAAAGTGGTTTTTACTTTGCAGGTTTTGAAGAACACCATGTGTTTATTTATGTACCATGTATTGTTACAACAATAAACACAAGGAACATTACTTTGCATCATGTACTTATTGTTCGAATATGTTCAATTTTTGTGTGTTACTTGTTAATCATGCTACAAAGTTTTATTACAAGTAATTGTTATATCAATTTAAAAAAAATTGTATGTTCTAATATAGTATTGAAGATGTATATTTTATATCAAGCGCTGATTCAAAATTTTAAAATTGAGTTCAAATTAACAACTATTCAATATTTTACATGCTTAATACTAACATATTCCTTGAAAATGGAATGACCATTGCACTACATCCATAGACAGAGATAACCATTAATGCTAATCAATATTAGAGAAAATAAAAAATTTAATATGATATCTTTGTCATAAAATCAAAATTCTGATGACGTAGTCATTAAAATTTAAATCAAAGAATATGATTATCTGTGTTTTAACTAAGCCAAGTTCTAAGTAGAGCGTACAGCGGGACGTGCAGCGAATTGGTGAATGCAGGCAGCGTTTTGAACTTAGAACCAAAACTTGTAGAATTATAACATAGAATTTGTAGTAGACAACTTGAATTAATACAAGAGCGTTTGGTTGTCATGCACGAATGGTCTAAGTACACGCCGCATAGGCCCGCTGCGCGCGCAGACGCTCAGACGGCGACAGTGCGAAGCCACGCAGTGCGTTGCGGCGATGGCGCGGCGTCACTGCTGTATTGCGGCATCCAACTTAAAATAACTATGAAATTGTAGCATGACAAATTGTCCGTTGCAAATTCGCAGTGACAAAGCAACTAGCTCAGGGCTTCTTACGTCGCATAAAGTGATATTTTTGTACAGTAAGACTAAGCCTACCACCGCTGTGGTGCTGTAGTGATGCTACCTTACACTGTGATTGTGGTGAAATCGTAGCAGTTCAGTGCCGTGCCGACGCCACAACACGGCGATCGTTACATTCACTAAGCTCAGGAATATTTTGCTTACCAAATCAACGACGACATATTTTTTTTTTCAAAGCGTGCAACGTTCATCGATTTTTTATTCTATGACCAAAATAGTATGCTTAAAAAGCGCCATAAATTATATTAAGTAGTCAAAAGCGAAAAGCGCTCCAAACTAAAACTTTGGCCATCTGAAGCGAATGCGGTTGTGACTAAACGTTCAGTTTTTAGTAAACACATACCGAAGTTATACGTGGATCTGTCCCTTCTCCACGGTAATGATTTTTCAACAGCTGTCGGAAGTATTTCTTCGGGTGTTTTAGCATATTGCTTAACAATCCTCGCTTTCAAAGGATTAAATCCTGGCAGGTTAGCCAATTGGTTTAAGAGTGAACTACTGTTCTCTTTATGCGAGGACGTCGGACTGACTTCTCTTAATCCAGCTGAATTTAGCATCGCCATTTGTCGATATGTTAGTTTGCGATGTCACATGAAGTTTGCCAGAAGGGAAGAAAAAGACATTGAAACAAACATTAAACAAGCAAAAATTAAGAGCAAGATGACATAAAAAGAATAATACCGAAGATTATTTAAATAAGATCAAACGAGCGTTTCTGGTAACTGATTCATATTTTGCAGCACAAAACTTTATAAAAAAATAAACATGTTCGCAAATGTTATTTATATAATAATATTATACAATATGTAAAAAAAACTTTTCCAATCGGGAATCGGGGGTTGATTCCGTTCATATATTTTTTCCAGAGGATAAAAAAATAACACTTTACTAAAAATAATATTAAATCTAAACAAATGAGACATGCAGCGTGGCTGACCATCGGTACTCTACACGTTTGATGCAACGTTTACATATATGCCGAGACGAGTACGAACATATAAACACCTTGTGTCCTCGCTACTCGGCCCGAGTATTCGCCCATTCTCCACTCGATGTCAGTTTTTTGGCCCGAGTAAAAAGCATGCTGTACTCTGTACAACATAGCCTGATCTTTTTGAGAGATGTCAAATTTGTTATCGATCATGGAGGTTAGAGAAAAGGACAACGATCGCTATAGAAAATAATAGGTCCTTACATATGAAATTAGCGTTTTGTCGTACTGGCCACTTTGATCTGGAATATCTCCTCTTTGGTTAATAATTCCAAATTCAAATTTATAAATTCACTTAGCTGGTACATTTGAGTTTTGAAAACAGTCATTCATTTGTTTTTTCCTCATTATTTTTTCTTCGGCGTCGCTTATTACTGCACAATGGAAAACATGAAATATCGGGATATTTACGAGTACGAGTTCTACAGATGTGTACGGCGCTGGTGTCCCAAAAGAAAGCACAGTACGTTTTTGGTTTCAACGTTTTCGTTCTGGAAATTTCGACCTTCAGAACCAACCCTGTGGACGGCCGGAGACCAAAATGAAAAATGAAGAATTAAAGGCTATTGTGGAAGCGGATGCATCACAAAGCACTTCAGAGATAACTGCAGGCTTCGGGGCAAGTGATAAAACTGTTTTAAACGACTTGAAGCAAATCGGGAAAGTAAAAAAACTTGAACGATGGGTACCTCATGATGAGTGAATCAAACTTGCAAACACGCGTCGACTGCTGTGTTACTTTGCTCAACCGACACAACAATGAAAGGATTTTAAATCAAATCATTACTTGTGATGAAACGTGAATACTGTACGATAATCGGAAGCGGCCCTAAACGAAAATTGACTCAGAAAAAGTTACATGTGAGTGTTTGGTAGACAAACGCCGGTGTCGTTCACTACGGCTTTCTAAAATCTGGCCGAACGATTACGGTAGATATCTATTGTCAGCAACCGCAGAGCATGAAGGAAGAACTGGCTGCTAAACAACCGAGATTGGTCAATCGCTCTACGCCACTGCTGCTTCACGACAACGCAAAACCACACACTGCACAACAAACAACCACTTAGTTAGATGAGCTACAATTGGAAAGTCTGCAACATCCACCGTACTCCCCGGATCTCGCGCCAACAGACTACCATTTTTTCTGGAATTTAGACAACTTCTTACAAGGAAAAAAATTCAACTCCGATGCGGCGGTCCAAACCGCCTACAAAGAGTTTATTGATTCTCGCTCCCATGGTTTTTTAGTAAATAGATCAATGAATTACCCATGAGATGGCAAAAGTGCATAGATAACAACGGTGCATACTTTGATTAATTAAACATTATATTTTACAAAAAAGAATTGACTTTATTTTCCTCCCGTATGTAAGGACATATTATATTATAATAACCCTGTTACGGCCCTCAGTTGCCCCGATAAACGTCGACTGGGATAGGGCCCATCAGTACCCCAACTCGACGAGCAACCCGAGGGAGGAGCAAACCTCAAAGAAAACCTCTTTGTCACGTACACTAATAAATTAGACAACACAAAGGGAGGCAGTTAAGCGCGGTCTAACGATTTCAACTTAACGTCCCGGCGTCTTAGCGACCGGCCGGTGCGCACAAGGGATTGATCCAGACGGACTGCCAGCGCCGCAGGCGTAAGCTAATCCCTCCCCGCGCAACCCGCCATCAAACCGGTTCCCCGCTCAAGACTAGCATTCTGAACGAGCGTAAACAAACCCTTTTTATACAAACTTAGTTTAAAACTAAAGTTTTTGAACCTTGTGCAGGTTCAGTTTTGTATATTTTCTGGAATTTTGCTGCAAAAGCGTATACATCGCCCCAAGAGTTTACCGCTAACACCGTTTGTTTTTCAGAATGTCTCCTCTTTGCTGATGACTTAAAACTCAGTCTGGGTATTTAATCTGAATCAGATACCATAAACCTGCAAAGAGACATTGATGCGGTGTTGAATTGGAGTCAAGAAAATCTATTGCCTTTAAATAATAATAAATGCAAAATAATTACTTTCACTCGAAAACCTAGACCAATTGTTAATTTATGTAGCTTACTTGACGCTCCTCTGGAACGAGTAAATAATATTCAAGACTTAGGGCTGTTATTAGATTTCAAATTAGACTTTCGTCTTCACATGACAAGTATCTGTAAGAACGCACATAGAATGTTAGGTTTTGTTATTAAGACTGGAACACAATTTGACAATGAAGTAGTTGCTAAAATAATGTTTAACGCATTTGCTATGAAGCAAGCTGGAATATGTTGCTGTTGTCTGGAACACATTTAAGGACAAGTATGCCCTTATGGTCGAGAAAATACAGTGTAAGTTTGCCCGATGGTGCTTTCGGAAACAATACGGGTACTATCCTCACCTGTATCCTACTTTGTTCGTATCAGGCATGGTTTGTATGGAAACTCTGGAATTTAGGAGGGTTATGCTAATGCTGATACATTATCTCTCTATACTGTATCATAAGATCGATAGTCCGCAGATACTAGAGAGCGTGTACGCATCTTAGTTTCCCGTAATATACGACAGGAGTCAGGGCTGCAGCTAGCACCGCGCCGCCGGCCTCGTTTGCTAGCGCGCCCTGTCCAAGTAGTAGGCGCGGCGAACACGCGCCTACTATCCGCACTTTACGAATGATTGGTGACATAACTGCTCAGTACGATGATCTTGACTTATTTGATGATGGATTGAGTAAACTTATAAGTAAATTTATAAGTATTTTTACGGACATTGTATAATTTTTTAACCCTGACATTGGTTATTATAATTACTATTTTAATGATGGGTAATATTTTGTTTGACTATTTTGACCTTTTTTATTTTATTAATTTGACCACTTTCGTTTCATTTATTTTTTATTTGGTCTGCAAATATTTTAACTTAATTTATTATTTTTAATTTCATTTAATGCGGCTTATTTGATAATTTAGTGGTACGTGTTTTTGAATAGGATTATGACTTAAATAGATAATTTTAACTTAACGCATCTAATGTTGCAGGCGTGTTGGATGCCACCATCTGTTAGTTTGTAAGCATGTATCTTACAAATAAATAAAAATAAAATAAATAAGTCCATTTGATCGTATATGCAATAGTTTAATATATATGCAGCCGACTACATTTTTTGACTGTCTGTTTGACTATCGACTAATGACTACTAATGACTACTTGTTTGTTTACCTTCTCGCAACATAGCATTTGTTTCCTTTTCTTTCTTTTCTGAATGAAAAAGTCTGACTCTGACTGATTGCAATAACTCGTGAATAAAAATCACTTATTTATTTTCGTTTAAAATTATTATCGACATTGATATTTTTTGTTTTCTTCTGTTTGTACTTACTGAATTTTTAGGTAAGTACATAGGCTGCACTAAAAGTATCGAGAATGTAATATTTCCACTGTTCCTGTCATATTAAAATCTTTTTAATTGAAAACTTCTTGGTTTTAAAAATCGAATACCATTTA
>DWHP01009111.1:0-10316 GCA_018247895.1 Parnassius honrathi | reverse complement strand
TACAGCCCTGACTTAAATTCTTGTAATTTCTTTTTGTTCCCAAGAGTCAAAGAAAAAATAAATAAAAGGCAAGTTTTTTTCAAGCGCCGAAGAAGCCGTGGCTGCCTACGGAGAAGCGATTTCTGACCTGTCAGATCAAGACTAGCAATAGTGTTTTCAGAGTTGGTTTAGGCGAATGGAATTTTGTATTGAGCATGATGGAGAATATTTTGAATAGAAGTAAAATAAGTATTAATAGTATCTAGAATACTTTTTGTATATCTCAAAACTTATTGAGTGTCCTACGTATGTTAAAGGTATTATAATATTTAGTCTACGTGTTATCACTCAGGACCCGTAGCATGGAACTTAATTACTCTGTGCACGCGATCGTAACTACGAATATATTTAAATTAAGAAAAACTATCTCTCTTTTTATTTGTATTTTAAAGTTTGCTTAGAAAATAGTTATTTTATTGAAAATTTACCACGGTTACACAGTAGTTATTTTCTTTGTCCAATCACCATTATATTTTCTTGTAATTTGTTTAGACATGGCGACCTTGATTACAGCACATCGAAACTGTCCAGCACATTTCACCGTTGAACATAGGCCTCCCACACCGATTGCCAGTAAGCACTTTACCGTGTCACCTGCATAAGAGGACTCACAAAACTAAGTAAAAAATCGTAATGCTTATTGCAATAAATAGATAAGATGTGAATAATTATGGTCCTACTACAACACATTACAACTAGATGTTACAATATTTTAAAATACCTTAGGTGATTTCGGGGTGTAATGTAAATAAACCAACAATGTTTCCCAAATTTCAAAAGTATGTGCACATTCTGCGTGTTTCTGTTTGGGCGACACTTCGACGATCGAGATATGAAAAGTTACAATAAGTAATTGAAAATGTCCAAATTTATAAAATATTTTATTTTTATTTTGTATTTCAGTATAACGTCTTAAAAAGATATACTAAATTCTAAACAATATAAACTATTTAATACCATAGAGCCCGATGTTGGTCATATGCCATACACATAGGAGGAAAGAGGGGTTAACATACTTAACCACAACCAATGTGTATTATTATCACTATAGCATGAATAAGTCAGTCCAACTATTTATTAGGTAGCTCTTTCGTATGTTCTTTGCGTTTTTCACCCTTACTCTTAAAAAAAAAGAATCGCGTTACTAAACTACAATTCTCTGCGAGCCATTTTTAGTCGAGCCGATGTTCATTGTGCCAATGTTCTCTAACCATCTATTTTCTAGGCGTATTATCAAAAATCAAAAGGAAAAATTACTTATGTTATGTTAAACCTCACATAATCTCACTTAATATCATTTACGCTATCAAGATAGATATTGCAGTGCAAAAAATACGTTTTTATAAATTAAAAAATTGTGATAGACAGTGAATAAACCACACTTAATTATGATCATAGAATATCGAATTCACCATGATCAAAGAATATCTAAAGTAATTATCTGGCTATCGTTATAAGGCATTGCAATAAATCCGATTATAGCGAGCTGTTTGTCAGTGCCTATACCCGGTGGCAAAGCATGATACTTTGAGCATAAAGAATGCTAATTCTGCCTTACTACGTGGAAATTCTTTGAGTTAATATCAGGGATCGCATTCGCAGAAAGCATTGGATCTTATTATATTTTTCATCACCATCATCATCACTCCAAACATGGACCTCCCCAAGCATTGCCACATAGGGGACACTTGCAATAGTTGCTGTGCTTGGCAAACGGATTAGGAACTGCAATTTTATTATATCCAGTTGTCATGAGAAAGACGCTGCTGTCCATATCCTGTTTGTGTTTACCTCTGTTGCCTCTTACGTCACCCGCTGCATAGTATGGGTTAATGGATTCTGCATTTTTTTTAAATAAAGTGGAGGTGACAAACTAGCAAACATTCCACCTGATGGTAAGTGGGTGATGTGATCCACAGACATCTACATTTATCTTGAATTAAGAATCAAAATGCAGATGCGTTGTCACGCTTGTTCTATATACCTCGTTTCCAGTAAAAAAGGTCTCCGGTTCTCTACACTCACCATACAAAACACGTGAGAGCGTGGTTCTTCCCCGGTCGAGTCGACCCATTCGTGCTACAACCATAATATAGCTCTGCAGCATGGCTCTACCGAGTAAAGGCAATAAACTTTTTGTAAAATATCAAAGAATTTTTATTAACCTACCCTTAGACAAAAGAGATCTTAATCACTAGTCTTGATTCATTTAGTATAAGTAATTTTAACCGATATTTTTATATTTTAACATTTAAAATATTCACTGCACATATTATATTTGGGTTGGCGCTACAATACATGGCATTAGTAGTCACTGCCAATAGAAGGCACGAACGTATGCCCGTAGTACGTGTCCCGGAGTAATCTTAACTTATACGATCGCGTCTCGTCTGTTCAGACTGTATAAACAAAGCATCGTTTATAAGTTTGCTTCGACAATTGTTTCGTTGAGATCGAATACAAAAACAATATTTTATAGATTTTTTCCTTTCAGAGTTTGTTACACTTTACAAATTCCGATGTTCAAATTTAATATACTTGTATGTCGACGTTGAAATCCCTAGAGACCACTTTATCTGTTTTTAAAGGATTTCAATATGTATTCGTAAAGTGTACATAGAAAGTGCGTTTTTGTTTTTATTCTTATGATAAGTAGCAAGTAAACAAGTAAATACTACTCTTGAAACTGGAAATGTGGAAAACATCCATATTTAGGATTAAGTCAGTCACAATTTTTTTTTTCCTTTAATTAACTCAAGTGATAAGATTAATAATGTTGTACAACCGACTTCAATATAAACAAACATCATCAATGTAATCGAAGTCAATTAAATATGCATTATTAAAGATAACTCAAAAAGTACTGGTCGGATCTTGATCAAATTTATGTAAACCACATGAAGAGCATCAGCTTTCAATTCACGTAGAATAAACTTCCGAGGTAACAAACATAAAAAAAATAGAGTCGAGTTTAGTACCTACCTCCTCCTTTTTGAAATCGATTAAAAATAAATGTTATAGGTAAATTACTGTTCGTATAGATACATTTTGTAGTGTTTGTAATTTACTTTTCAAATTTGTTAATTACAAACCATCAAACTTGAATATAAATTAAATGTATATGGTTAACTCACACTTCACAATTAACAAAAGTTAGGGGCTCATCAATATTTTTTTAAATATATTAGCGTTTATCCATGTCAAAGTTTAAAATTACTCGATCAAGCGAGTTACTAATAAAAAATATTTCATAAGTACTCTAAATCAATATCAAAATAAAGCAGACAAACAACTCGGTAATATACGCAAAGTAATAAAAATCGTTTAAGCTAATTCATATCCTTAATTTCCGTTGCTAATTCGTTTACAATACGCCGATAAAGTGCATTTCCGAATGCGTCCGAAAGTCAGGGCGCCTCGGGCATCAAGCACTGTTTAATTTTCAATTTAGATCGCAATTTGCGATGTGTTCAACGCACGCCCAAACTGGCATCACCCGAGCGATAGATTTATGTACTCACTTGCTACATAGTACCATATCGACTGAATATATTATAAGAAATTAACTCGTGTAAGTTATGAGTGAGTCGGATTCAACAGATAAGGGTAATGAAAATTGTGCGTTTTTTTGTTTGTCCATCGACAAATTCGTCAGGAGCGGGCGTGGTGGAGCGCCCCGATGAAGATAGTGAGAATTGATCTGTCCCACGTGACTAATTGACGTTGTACATTTTCGCGTTATGTGCTTGTTTAATCGTAATTGAACGCAGTACGAAGATAACATTTATTGTAACGGACGCAGTAAATTAGTTTTTAGTAACTAATTATTACAAAGTACGCGTATGGATAAAATTAATTACAATAATTCCGATTTAATATCTGATATTTTCAGTAGTTTTTATTATATTTCTTCTTTTCTGAAGGTTTGTGCTGGATTTGGCCTATTCCATTGTAGGAATAGTTGCGGCCAGCGGCAGCTTCGACGCTGTCACCGTTACCGATTCACACGTGTGGTAAATAAGAGATGTTACACCACTCTTTATAAGTGGGAGTGAGGAATTCTCTTCCTTTCTCATAGTCATTTCTTATGTTTTCTGACAACTACGAGTCGAAAAGGAGTGGTACATTTAGTTATACCACCACTCGGCGCCTTCGTATCTCGTATTGTAACCTAAAATATATTTTTCATATAGATCGATTATTATTAATATACTTCAATCTAGATATATTGTTAAAAATACCTGATTATAAAGTATATTTCTCATATATATCTTTAATAAGTTTACCTGCTGATAAGTGATTCTTACTGCGTATGAACATTTGAAACACCGACGGTACTGCAGGTGCATTACCGGCCTTTTGGAAAGAGTAGGGTCTTTTCCTGAAAGCCCCTAAATCGTATCGTTCCGAAATCGCTAGTGATAGCAAATTCCATAACGTGGCGCACAGAAAAACATTTTCTCGTAAAACATACGGTAGTGGACAATTAACCATCGAAATTATACGGATGAAATTATTAATTTGTTATTAAATTTGTTCTTAATTCGGTTAAAATTATATAATATATTCGTCGAAAATTTAAAGTTATCAATGAAATTACTTTAATTATTTCTTAATCAATCAGTTGTGAACAGAATTTCTTTATCAAGTGCTGTCAATTATGAAATAAGAAGTGTTTTAACAATCACACATAATCAATCGTCGGATTTGTCATTTCGGGCGACTCGTTCTGATATTCTGCCGACACTATCTTGGGGCCTTGCAGCGATTTAATAAAATAACACAAATTACGGCCACGCACGCGAAATAGCAACTTTCTCTCAAGTCAATTTCGACTTATTTACACTGACAGTTTCACTTGAAATCGATTTTTAAATTGCAACGCCTCGCCTAAATTTCAACAGCATGAAAACATTATTTTGAACATAAAAGCAATGAACGGAGACCAGTTAAAAATATACTAATTTTGTTATAGTAAATTATTGTTAACGTTGAAGTTTGTTTTAAGAGTTTTGCTGTATTAATTAAATATATAAACACCGTGTCCTAAAAAGTATTAATACAAATAAGCAGATCGAAGAGAATGATACAATATCTTTAGGGACATATCGTCGCGTCGCATCTTTAGTCAGCAAAAGGCCAAAGTCGTTTCAAGTCCCCATTACAATTGCAAATACGCTAACACGTTACAAGTTCACAAGCGTAGAAACTTTGACAAGAATTATTTGTTTTATTCACAATAGTAAAAATATAGAAAGCGATGGATCAGATTAAAAGGAATTTAACTATGATCCTTGAATTTAGAACAAAAACTTACCTTTAAAATGCAGCTACCGATGGCTTCGCTCTCGGATACGGTGACGTTGTAGAAAGACTGGTCGAAGATTGGCTCGTTGTCGTTCACGTCCAAAACGGTTACTAGCAAAGTAGCAGTTGATGACAAAGGAGGTGAGCCACGATCTGTAGCCACCACTGTTAATTTTGGCATGGGATTCGTTTCACAATCTACCCGAGCACGCGTTGTCACTAATCCGGAACGCTCATCAATTGCAAACCATTCCGATTGGGGTGTTGGTAATAATGAATACCGAATTTCTGAATTCTCCCCCTCATCGGCATCAGATGCAGATACCTGTACAACGGGCGTACCGGGCGCTGCGGCTTCAGGGACACTATTTTTATACACACTCTCTAGGAATACTGGTGGATTATCGTTTACGTCAGTCACCCGAAGACTGATGATCCGCGACGCGTGTAATGGAGGCGATCCCTTATCGGTAGCAACTACGTTTAAAGTATAAGTAGATCTGGTTTCTCGATCCAGCGGTAACGCAACTACAACCAAGTAGATGATATTATCGTGCGTCCGCAAATCGAAGCGTCCATCACCACCACTCAAAGTAACATTAACATTAGCGTATTCCGTTTTAGAATCCGGATCGTGCACAGATATTCTAGCTACAAACTCATCTAACTGTGCAGATTCAGATATTTTTGGAGTTGCGTCATCACTTAAAAAGATCACATCTATTGTAGGCTGATTATCATTGACATCTGTAACCCGAATAGATACGAATGCCGTCGTTTCTAATGTTTGTGCACCTTTGTCTCTAGCGACAACGACAAGTTCATGTAGTTCTTTGGTTTCAAAATCCAAAGCCTTATTAACAGTGATCTCCCCCGTTTCTGGGTCTATTTTAAACATATTCTCTTTATCACTTTGTCTTCTATTGATTGAATATTCGATTAATCCATTGTCTCCAGAATCGGCATCGGTTGCTGAAACTTTCAAAACTGTGGTTCCAATTGTGGCATTTTCTGGTATTGTTGCCGAATAAGCACTCTCAGCAAACACTGGGGGATTGTCATTTACATCTAAAATTGTTATATTTACAGTCATAGTTCCCCTTAGAGGTGGTGTGCCACCATCTAATGCTTCTATAACCAATTCGTAGTGGTCCGTGGTTTCCCTATCAAGAAATCCATTTATTTGAAGGTCTAAATATAGAACACCATCTAACTCCCTATGTGAGGATAGCCTATAAGCGTTTTCCGTATTACCGGACACTATGTTATACCGCTGTGTATTAAATATACCTAAGTCCTGATCCCTAGCTGGGTTAAGTTTTCTTTTAACGTCTCTAGGTGTATTTTCAGAAAACTCAACGTTCATAATTGGTGTTGGGAAAGTTGGAGCATTGTCGTTCTCATCAGATACTCGTATAACGACGCGAATATTATCACCACTGGCGGGTATAGCTACGAGAGCATAATGGTCTCTATTCTCTCGATCAAGAGGTACTCGAGTCCTTATTTCTCCCGTGTGAGGGTCTATTTTAAGATCGTCATTGACAGCACTGCCTGGAACTGGCACTATGGTGTATGGAGGTGCGGCATCAAGTAGTTCATCGCCAAGATTACCGACAAGAGTGCCAGCCCGAGCGTTCTCCCGCACAGTGAACTCGCGGTCGTGCTCGGCCACCGCGGCCACAACTAATAAGGCGATTACGCGCAACATGGCGCGTTAGTTCTTCTCACCGCTCACACATTGTCACTCACACCTGAAAATAATAAAATGATTTATTTAATATATTCCTTATATAATGATTTTTATGTACTTATATTATATTATACTCATACATATTGTATAACACTAATAACACTAAACTACATCTCGAATAAAACTAATTTTACGAATTTAAAATAAAACGCGATCAATTCCATAAAATTCTATTCATGTTCCTTACGATTTGAAAATATATATAATAATATATCAGAGTACACTACAATATGACCATACATCAGATAGACCATACATTTACCTTTCCCGTACAGAAAAAACAACACCACGTAAGTTATACTGTAGTAGTATTAACCGCTGATATGTGCTTAATTTATTTCTTGTGGAAACTCGCTTGATGGGACGAGTTGTACCAGTTCATATAGAGAAACAGAGAGAGAGGTAAAACCGTTTAATGTTGCTTTTACTTTCTTATATAACTCAAATCATTATAAAAGTACAGATCTGTACTTTGTTACTTAACATGATTTTTTGTATTGTTTAATATTTATACATTCTGCTAACTCGTAAAACACCATTTTATAATATTTGTATTAGAATTATCACATTATGAAAATCATTCAATCCGACTTCAAAAATGAAAAAGGTTTACAATTCGGCTGTATGTTACGGGTACCTATGTCTAATTTAAATTTTAAGAAAAAACTCGACTGCTTAGATTGGCAAAGACAACATCATAATTATGATATTCCTTAGTTCGTTCAAATGCTAAAAAAGCAACTTTTAATAAAAATGAAAGTCGAGTACAAAAAATTAACAAGAATAAAGTTATTTCACAATCTGAATTCGCGACTTTACTCCTCTGTGTCTTAGCACTAGCTTCGGATGTGTAATGTGAAATTATTTTTTTCTTTTTAATTATTTGAAGTCAGCTTTAACTCATATTAAAAGTTATTTTTAATCATTTACACAATTTTACTTATAATAATAATAATATTTATTTGCAAGAATATGGTTGTACAACGGTGTTTAAGAAAGTTACTGCTGTGTTTCGTATGGTGAGTGTAGAGAACCGGAGACCCTTTTTACTGGAAACGAGGCATTCCATCTTAGTCCTCACGGGTGACAACTCATCTGCGTTTTGATTCTTAATCGAGGATAAACGTAGATGCCTATGGGCCAAGGGATCCACTTACTGTGTGCTCATTTGTCACCCTTATTCTGTTTAAAAAAAGAAAGGTTAGCTGTTTTGTAGCTATTGGTGGCAGCCATTTCCACAAATCACAAATGAACCTGCTCGAGGGATTAAGCTCGGACAGAATACCACTATAATGAGGCCGTGTTTCATATACTGTTAGACAAGAATCGGAAACTCCTTTACGTTATAACGATGTATTCTATACCACCAAAAGGACTGGCTCGTTGGTATAGTGGTCGTTATTGCTGATCATGAGCTGAACTCGGGACGAGTTCGAATCCCGGGTCGGGCCAATAATCAGTTAAGGTTATCCTGTCAAGAAATTCACAGTAGCGGCCCTGAGTCAGGAAGTTGCCGGTGTTTCGACCCCGTGCCTCGGAAAGCACGTAAAAAACCGTTGGTCATGCGCCAGGTCTTTCTCCGGTCGTGTCGAATTACCCATCCGACTATGAGAGTAAGCGAATCGAGAGTGCACCTGTGCTTACGCAAACACTCGGGCACTATAATCCTGCGCAGATGGCTAGTCTCCTTTAAAACTGGCCACCGTGACCGAAATTCGGTCTGAAGGGCATCATCCCCTAGGGTGACGACAACGCATTTGAATCTGGATTTTTAATCGATGATAAATGTAGGTGTCCATGGGTCACAGCATCCATTTACTATCAGGTAAACTGTGCTTGATTGTCACCCATGCCTCTAGATAAAAAACTAGGTGTGACGTCTTCTTAATCTATCGTGTTGGAAGTGGGGGGGGGGGGGCAATAATATGCTTGCCATTTCTATAGTACCAAACATAATATTGCACACATTGAAGTAAGGAGGGATTATCTGGCAGGCAAGGTGTTTAGCGCGGGGAGTGGTCAAAAATCCGTGTGGGGTTTGGTCCGAGTGTTCTATAGTCATTTGGAAATTCCGATAGCGTGATTTAGTCTTTGATTCTTTTACGCTTTTATCCTAAGCTGTCTCTTTCCACACTCCTCTGTTATACGAAATCATTATAATTGTGATAATTCTTTTAGGTGTCCTCGGTTACTATCACGCCCAACTGACTGACATTGTGCAGTACCCAGATGCCCGGACGGAGCTTTTCCATGCGTTCCGGGAACTTGGCAACATAATACTCTTCTGTATGCTGATCGAACAGGTATAGTTAAAAGTAAAGTTAGAGCCTATATACGTCCGGCAACATAATACTCTTCTGTATGCTGATCGAACAGGTATAGTTAAAAGTAAAGTTAGAGCCTATATACGTTCCACTTCTGGGCACAGGCCTCCTTTAACTTTTGTGAGGGTTTCAGTGGAAGGAAGTGTACCCCGCGCTGCCCCAATGCATATTGGCAGACTTCATATGTCTTAGAAATATTTTTTTTTATTTCTCGGACATGCAGGTTTCCTCACGATGTTTTCCTTCACCACCGAGCACGTGATAAATCAGCGCTCAAAATTGCAATTAACAATTTTGTTAGTGCCCGCGGGTATCGAACCTCGGTTGCTCGCGTACTGTGTAAATTTATAGCGGGTGCTAAACCCCCGAGCTACCAGGGCCATTTATAGTTGGGTTTCAAAGTTTATCGGGTATAGTTGATTTTCAAAGAAACAATTTCTTAGTTATGAAAATATTTCAGCGCAATCTTTACATCTTTTAAAAACTACTTAAGGAGTATTATTTGAAGTTCCCGTCATAATAATAAATTATATGTATTTCCTCTTTTCATAAATACTTGATTTTTTTTGGTCAAATTTTCTCTGCAGTATATGTTTGAATATATTTAATTAAAATTACCAGTCTATAAAAATAAAAAAATACCCAATCTACCCCAAGCCATTATAAGATATTTCTGGCATTTCCCGTATTCACTTCGTGTGGCACTCACTAGAGGAAATAGGTAATGGATTCTTTTTGGTCACTACCACACGGATTAACCAATTAAATATTTAAAATGTATGTTAATAAATTAAACGACTCAAAATTACTTAGGTATACTTGCATTAGTTTAAGAACTTAGTTATTAAGGTTAATTTAAAACTCAATTACAAAAATATATACTTAAGTAGATT
>DWHP01009110.1:0-10317 GCA_018247895.1 Parnassius honrathi | reverse complement strand
AACATCATTAACCATCTACAAAACATTGTTTAAAATTCTTTATTTCAAATCATCAAAATAAAGTACCTCCGATGCTGGTTTTTTATTTTAAAGCTGCGACACCGAAGGCACGACATTTGTGTCTCACAATACTAAACAGGCAAATTATTGTCGTTCTCTATCACCAATCCATTGAAGTTTAGTGCAACATTTTCGACCTAAATAGAATGACCGTTTTAAAATATATTTTGTAGCTGCTTTCTACTTGCTCTATATATAATATTATTTCCCTTTCCTCAATAATTTGCTGGAAAAGAACTCCTTAGGCTTAATGTTTGATTTGTTAAAATTATTCATGGTGTTCGTTGAAGCTTTATTCTTCACTGTAATAAAGAAACTTTGATATATTATCATATAATTCGTACAAATACCAATGCTAGTGCATGAGTGCATTCGGCATTAAATAATATTATGTTCGTCATATCATTAGTCGATTAAAATTATGCTTTGTCATAAATTGTGTCAAAAGTTGTAAATCGACTGTGACGCGGCTGATTACGAGGACTCGTCGGATGCGACGCAAAAAGAAAACTGAAAAGTTCGTTTGTTCTCGTCCACGCCACTGCCATTTGATTGGTGTGTTGATTCTATTTGATTGCTTTTGTGATAAGGTTCTATGCTTTATCGGACGATTATATAGTATATATAATGGTCCGATAGGTAGCTAGCTATATAGGCTATAACTTGACTTCTTGCTGTTAGTGAAGTATGTTATTGACTAAACTGAAAATAAATGAAATTAAGTACATATTTAGTCATATTCATTTACTGACTTAAACACCAAATCCTGTTTGGGTTAGTCAATTCAAACTTGATTATTTGTAATTAAACAAGCTGTTGTAAATATTGTTGACGTTATAAAAAATAAAGATATATTTAGGCAAATTTTTTGTGTCCAAAGTATTGAGAAAAAATCACACGGAGTAACACGCTCGGAAAAAATTGCATTATATGCAATTCCCATTTAAATTTTCCGAAAGGGTATATAATACATCATACATCTGAAAGGATTATTTTCATAGAGCTTGGTGCGGCTTCGCTTATATTATTGTATTAATAATATCAATATAGAACTGTTCCGTTTTCTATTTAAAGACCGGACAGACAGATCAAGATGTTTTTAACATCTGGTTTTGTCCAGTAAGTGACTCACTAAAATAGTATTTCATGTCAAAATGAAATGAAGGCATATTTTTAAATTCTTGAATGACAACAAATTTGTATCCGTTCAAAAAGTTAAACCTCCACAGAGGAGGCTACTTAATGATGATTTAACTTGATATGAATAATTTATTGCGCCGAATGTATTACACTACTACACTAATAAGTGTTATTACTTACGATATGTGCGTAATAGTTTTTAGAATGTACACTGCTTTTAAAATTTACAGCCCTAAATAAAGGCTAATAGGTGTCATGCCATTTAGCTTCGCTCAAGGCGCTTGTGTTCAATACACAACGCATGTTCTTGTTTAGTAAACGTCCTCTTCCAGTCGTTAATTATTTTCACGATCATCATTATCATCACAGCAGTCCTTCACAAGTCCATTGCTGAACACAGTGCTCCTTCAAGTAATAAGTAATAACAAGTCACGGTCCTGAGCCACCTGCATTCGTCGGCTTCTTGCAAGTCGAAGGTGATTTTACCTATTCGGACAATTTTCTCCTAATATAAACGAAGAAAACGAAGTAACGAGTATGATTACCTAGGAAAAATTAACAACTTCAAGCGATCCATAGTGTTCCCTGGAACTACTGGCTTACACGACCTTTGTCTTGTCCATGTTAATCTAAAGACCTATCCGCCATGAGACACTATTGAGGTCATTAAGTATAGTGCAATGGGCCTCCAGCGATGTGTCGTCGTAATGTCTATCATCGTAATCATCATTACGGTCAAATGGTGAACTTATAGCTCCACCAGAGGAGGATTATTTCCCATAGTAGCCACGGGAGGCGGACTGGCAACCGCAGTTTTTTAAATTATTTTGAGGTGTTATCAGTAGGTTTACTGCCTGTTTCAGTTTTTCTCTATAATCTTATACGACACGCACGGAATAATAGGAGTTAATGGATTATAAACAAATGGACGGCAAACTCAGTAACGATTATATCATCGGCATTAAAAGTGAGTGATGTATTCGCCATGGATGCTGATCCTTTAAAATCAGCCCAGTAGCTTGAAATGTTCGGTTCAGTATCTTGAAACGTTTACCCCAAGTTAAGAATCCTAACTGTACCTCACTTCTACTCTCACACATTAATTTAACCGCTCTTCCTTGTACCCTATTTAACGGTATTATCTAACCATATCACAACATTTTCATTACACGCAGTAATAGCCGTTAGAAGAGTTGAAGTTTTCCTCAATATCTTCAAAACATACTCATATTATACAAATCTATTAATTTTTTTTGGTCTATATATTCTTCGAATCGAATAAAATTTGTTCGTTTTATTTTAATGGATATTGTTATATTTTATATTAATACTAACGAACCGCCGCGGTTTCGCACGATTCGTTTCTGGATCTCGACAATAGCGCCATCTACCGGCTCAAATTGTGAATCTAAACCATTCTCAAATCAACTTAATCATACCCACAAAATTTCATCAAAATCGACCCAGACTTTGGAAGAGTTCAGTCTCATACTCACATACAGAAAAGTATAAAGATTACGATTAGGATAAGGTGTGGATAGTATTCGTCTTAACGTGTATAAAATCTAACTACAAGACATTATTCTATTATTAGATATTAATGACATGACATTTTTTATAGGATAAATGTGACATACGAGCACACAGTCAATCTGACATTAAGTGGTTACTGTGGCCCATAGACATCTACATCTATCCTCGATTACGAATCAAAATACAGATGCGTTATCACCCGTAAGGACTAAGATGACTGCCTCGTTTGCGGTGAAAAGGGTCTCCGTTTCTCTACCCTCAACACACGAAACACAGCAGCATTAAGCTACTATTTTACGCTGGTATTGTGTGAGAGCGTGGTCCTTCCCTGGTCGAGCCGACCTATTCGTGCTACAACTATATCAGTAATTTAGCTGCTGCATGGCTTTACCACGTAAATATAGTGCGTAAGTAAGGAAAAGAAGTAAATCGGATGTATAGATATTATAAATTAGTTTTAAGTACACTTTCATGGGGTACAGCGGAATCTTTCAATATCAACTGCGTTCTATATGATTTTAGCATGTTCCCTATTCGACTGCATGTTCTTTTTTATGTAACGCGATATCTTCGACAGTTACATAACTGTGGGAAAGTTATGTAAGTGTGAGTGGAATTGTGTTGCGATGAAAAAATTCTGTCCCTAAAAGTGGGATGAAGTTTATTAATTAGATATTCTTGTTGTTGCTTTGCAATTGTGTGCAAAAAAGGTCAAAGAATTAAACTTTTAATATGCTGTATAAATATATAACTTTAATGGTCAAAGACGAATTTTAAAGAACTTAAAATAATGTTCTATACACTGTGCCTTATATTCTCCATACTGTGTTTATATAAGCGTAAATTTTTACGTTTATGTCACGTTTCTTTGCCAAAGTACTTACTCATTCGTCATTCTTTAGACTCGTTTCGTTGTTATACAAGTCCACGACCTGCATCTGCATCCATCGACTATATGCATCACCCCTTTCCGAGGCTGCCATATGAGAACCTTTCTTCACCATCGGTTGTCGATCATTCGATATATGTCGATCCCATTTTTCCTTCAGCTTACTGATCCGTTGTCGCTAGCTGTGTCGGTCACTGTGGATCTACGACGTTCTTCATATAAAACTATATAATATCGATCGATCGTAATTAATTTACTTTCACTTAAACATAACATTGTCAAAGTTATGTTTATATATAGTTTTATTACTACATAATTTATTATACTCGTACTGCTTACTACGAGCACCCTTACTTATGAGCTAAAAGTAGTTTAATATACAAGTAAAAACATTTATTGGTCACTGAACTTTGCTTCTATGAAAAGCCATGAAATCGATAGCTTAAATTTGTTTCCTTATTAAAATTTTACATCAGCTTTCCATTAGGAATGGGAAATGGTGATAGCTCTATTTATCAAAAAAAAAATTCACGGGCTTTTTTTATTCACTGCTGCATATTGGTCTTTTCATGAATACTTCTATTGCTTTTACAAATTTGCACAATTTGCCTACATTTATATCCCTTGGCAATCAAGCTAGTGGGCGCAACTTTAGTGCGTTCGCAGTGGTGATACTGCTCTTCATCAACAATCTGTGAGATTTAAGTATCGGTGTTTTTGAATGGATCAATCAGAAACAACAACAGGATAAAACTGTCGTTTCATTCGTCGTATGCCGTTAATTAAATAAATTTAAACCTTTTTTCATTATGAGCCAGTAATTATCACTGTTCAAGCCTTTAATTTGTGCCTATGGATGGTATGGAAAAATAATTTATCTTTTACTGACGTAGAAAAGGTTGCATGTTATTTTTAGAAAGTTTATCGTATATCGAATATATAGTAAACTAGATTTTCGAGCAGACGTTGTTCTGCCCTTTTCAACGACCCTTTGTCATGTCCTATTAAAAATACTTAAATTCGCAAAAAAAAAATTGTGGGCAGAAAAACTATCCTATCTCTCAAGTTGGACCAAACTGCACAAGGTGTACAAATTTGATTAAAATCGGTTAAGTAGTTTAGGAGTCCATCGCGGACAAACAAAGTGACACGTAATTTATATATATAAAAATATTTTCTATAAATATACAGGCTTATTTTTCAAAGAGCAGCCACATTTTAACATTAAGTTCAAATATATAAATAATGATATACAGTTACTGCACTTTGTGAAAATACGAGGAAATAAGGTTTCTACTTTTATTTGAAATTATCACAATTTGAATGTGATTTATGGGCAACAACGTTTAGACTACCGATCGACCCATTACGAATGTGTACGTGCGCAGTAAAATCAGTTAAAATAATGCATTACCACGCATTTTGAATTTCAAAGATAAAAAGGACAGAATGTTGGAGTTTATTTTAAAAATTAAAATTTCTTCATCATTTGCCAATATTTCTTATTCCGAACATTCTCTGCAAATTTGGACGGTCGTAACAAAATATCCCAGTATATCCTTCTTCTAGCCCGATAACAGACTACGAACTATCAGTCTAGTGGCCTGTCCGCCCCTTTCGAATTAAATTTGATGTTTTTAAGTATAGTATCCAGTTCCTTTCACAATTTTTTTTAAATTTCGCAATTAATATTCGACGAAAAATAAGTGACAAGTTTTTATCTGGTGTTTGATCGATATTATTATTTACACTCAATCACAACTGCTGCTTTTTATTTATGTTTGACATACCTCTAATAGAACAATAAAATAATAAAAAGCTTTTTAATACTCCTTTTAATAGATATTATTTAATGTACTTGAGTTTTAATGAATTGACGGCTCGGTAGTGCAAAGGCAGTACAAGTCACAAAGACCGACACATGATGCTGATTCTATTGGTGGCGGGATTGCCTGCAACGATTTGTGTTAGTGCCGTGTATCGGCTGATTCCTTCAGTGATTGGCGTGGGAATATGTACTTTATAAAACAAACTGTATCGAACTTAATATATTTTTATTCAGCTCGAAATAATCGACTTAATATTTTTTATGTAATTTATTCGCTAAACATGATGCTTATATTAAAGGTGAAAAATCGTTGCATGTTGTAAATAGACCTCATGTTTACCACATCTGGCATGAGAAAATTATTTATATAATAAGTTAAATGTACATACAAAATCTTAAATTAAACTCAATAAAAATTAAATTAAATTAAAATTCCAATTGTCATGCCAGTCATTATTATTTTATAATTAGGCAAATACCTGTAGTCCAATTTATATAGCGTTGACCAATGCAAGTGCATTAGTGCATTCGGCATTAAATAATATTATGTTTGTTATATCATTAATAGATTAAAATTATGCTTTGTCATAAATTGTGGCAAAAATTGTAAATCGACTGTGACGCGGCTGATTACGAGGACTCGTCGGATGCGACGCAAAACGAAAACTGAAAAGTTTGTTTGTTCTCGTCCACGCCACTGCCACTTGATTGTTGTGTTGATTTTATTTGGTTGCTTTTGTGATAAGGTTCTATGCTTTATCGGACGATTGTATACTATGTATAATGGTCCGATAGGTAGCTATATAGACTAGAGCTCGACTTCTTGCTGTTAGTGTTAGGTTAGTATCTATTTAGTCGTATTTATTAACTGACTTAAACACCAAATCCTGTTTGGGTTAGTCAATTCAAACTTGATTATTTGTAATTATTCAACTTTTATATGTAAAAAAAAACACTAATTGAAATGTCAAAGGAGCACTTAACCTACAGAATATGAATTAATTACAAATGTTTAAAATACGGTAATGTCAACTTTACACGAGATTTATTTGAGACTTTGAGTTTGGCCAATAATGCTGATATTGAAATTATTTTCCCATATAACACATTTGATTTTAATCGTTCAACACAATTCAGTTATTAAATCATAAATATATTACTTTCTGACACTTAATTAGATCCATTTCACTTATTGACAAGGAAAATGTCAAGACATAATAATAGCGATCGTTTTTTATGAATATGCGGTTTAACAGTACAATATTATACGATATAATATAATAGCGGCGCCACTAAAGTTCGCATATTGGAGTAAAATATATTTGTTTTCTTGTTATTATTCTTTTCTTATTTTTTTTGAATGCCAACCCTACTTGCACGGACCACCCTGCCATTAACATGCGAGGTTTACGTTCAAAATTAAAAACACCAATGCGAGTACATCGGATCTGCACTAACGAATCCGAATTCCCAGCTTGGTGTAAACTTTCCGTAGGGTATGCCAGTTGTGAATAGGTCATGTCCAGTTGTGTAATAAAATCATTTGCTGTGACATGATGTGGCTATTTTCCTTTGGTTTGTACACAGAATTTAACTCTAAGATTCTTATTATATTTCACATTCATCATGATGTTTACATCGGTATTACACTTCCGTTTATATTGAGTTTGGTTTATGTCTGTGTCGAAGATGCGAAATTACGTGGAGCTTTTGTTTATTTACGTTTGTATAGTATTCATCGCTTTTGTGGATGTGCGACGCCATAACGCTGACCAAAAACAAGAAAATTAATGTAAGCAATACGCTGTATAAAAGTAAATACGCATATAATATTATTTTTTATATCTTAACACCCGTTTTTTATATACTAAAATTCAATTCTCAATCTGATATTAGTTATGCATTGGACAGAATGTCCCCTTCTGAGGCTGTTTTAGGCTCACCAGAAAATAGTACGCGATTACTAGCAAAGTTTAGCTATAAGTCACTCCAAAATATTCGTAGTTTAAATGCTAACATTGACAGTTTCCTATTATTACTGATAAGTATTAACATTGAGTTTGATATATTAGTCCTTACCGAGTGTTAGTTATAGTACAATCATTGTATTCCGCCTTTGCCGGCATATATAAATACATGGCGTCTACGAATCCATATAATCAAAATGATGGTGTAATATTTTTCACAAAAAATGACATAGAGAGCATTTCGGTGGAGGAAACGCAGTGCTTAGATTCAAGCCCTCTCATAATTAAGATAGGTAGAGATACCGCGGTATTAACAATTTATCGACCTGATGCCTTGCGTATACAAACTGACTCATTTTTTCAATCGTTGGATACTCTACTTAGTAGTCTAAGCTCATTTTGGAACGTGTTTTTGCTGGGCGATATTAACGTTGATATATCTCCCACTAATACTGATGTTAACTCTCCTGCATATCTAAATTTGACAGCTGAACGTGCAGTGGCGGTGTAGAAATAACCATCACCACAAATCGCTCCAGGGTGTCGTAAGAGGCAACAGAGGGAAACAAGTTGGGAAATTGACAGCAGCGTCTTTCAAATAACAACTTAAAAGAAAAAACTGCCGTTGCCAAGCGTGGAAACTATGGCAAAATCGCCATTATGCAGTATATGAGGGAGGGCTATGTTTAGTATTGGGCTTTTATAGGCTCTAATGGATGGATGGATAGAAGTAGTAAATACTTTGCTATGTGCTTTACTTTTTAGATTATATTATAACCCTAATTCATTTTCTAAAATGACAGTAGCCTAAGTTACTCCTTAACATCAACTATCTGCAATTGAAAGTCTCTTAAAATCGGAGATTAGCCGGAACAAACAGACAGACAAAAATTTTAAAAATTTCGTTTTTGTTTTAGGTAAGTAGTGTAAGGCGACACCAAAGTAGATGGAGTGACGACCTGGTGAGACATTCAGGAAGTCGATGGATGCAGGTGGCTCAGGACCGTGGTTTGTGGCATTCCTTGGGGGAAGCATATGTTCAGCACTGAACTTGTGAAGGGCTGTAATGATGATGATGATGATGATGATGATAAAGTACGGTATATACTTTCATCCGAATGTAGGCAAAATCTGTTATTTTGATATTTACAAACAGACACTCCAATTTTATTTAAGTGCATAGATAATATAATTAGTATTTCAATGAATCATTCATTATAGCCCATCAAAAGTTCACTACTGCAAATAGACTTTTTATAAAAGCTCTTTGAAGCATCATTTTTACCCTTTACTTGACCTACACGATGATTTAAAAAATACTATATTTTTCCGAATTATATCCCCACGTGTGTGTTCAAATAATCGTATTTTGCAACTATGCTAAATTTCAATTCTTTATGTGAAATATTCTCGGCGAAAAGTCTCTGTGACGAACAGTTGAACTATAAGTGTGTCTATATTAGATTTGACGTAAAACACAAAAAAAATACTATGAGTTATGTAGCCCTGTCATCCTACATCAATGGACGCTGTAAATAACCTTATGTGGCTTTATCCATGCAGCTCTAATTGTCTTTTGGATATGCTTAAACGAGTATTCTAACTGGCTTAAAAAGATTTATTGCAAATTTATAGAAGATGTTGTCTATAACACAATAAGAGGAAAATCTCTGCAGGTTTCCATTAGAATTGATGATTATATATGATTCCAAGACTTAAAAATTAAAAAAAAGACTTATGTATACAATTCTTTTCTTCTTTCTCCTGGTTGTAACATCGATTTTGAATAGTCACCGATAATGTATAGTCACCTGTAGCAACCGTCGTCATTTAATTATTTAATTACATTACAGTCATTTAATTACGGAACAAATCAAACTTTAAAAAAAAATTTAGGCGAACCCTATCATTTTCGTCACCGCCACAAACTGGCTCTCTTTGATAAATTTAAATTAACGAGCAAGAGCTAGTTTTCGTTTTATTTTTATTTTACAGGCAGTCCTACATTTACTACTTTTTGTTATTGTTGTTGAAATTCAAGTCAAAATACATGAATTAACGATTTTCATTTCTAGACTCCATTCCTGTCGATGTATTTCATTTCGTTTTTTACTTCTATATCCATTACAAATTGAACTTACTTGACCTGTCCGAAATTAATAACATCGAGCATTATAATAAGTAAAGCTGTCATTTCAATGCCTTGTTTATACTCCTCGTTCCAAGTTGCTTTACCAAATATAGATTTACGTTAACGCGCACCAATTAAATGTGTAAAGACTCGCAAATGTAATGTGACAGCTTAATGCTCTTAACTAGAAGTACAAGATTGTAATATATTATGAGGGTTTTGAGTAATTAATATAATATGTAGGCATGTTCTCGAAGTAATTACACGATGAACTAATTTTAATAATAACGATGGCTGTATTTATTTGGAAGCGCCGTAAACACGTGGTGTTACGGCCCTGAGTTGCCCAGACGAAGGTCGACTGGGGTAGGGCCCATCTATACTCCAGCTCGACGGGCACCAAAGGGAAGGACCCGAATGGTCTATGGAAATTTATTATACATATGGCTCTCAAGTAAAACAACTTACCTAGTTCCGGAGTAGGTTAGACCCCACGGCGTCGTCAGCGTTATGTGAAGGTAGTGTGGGTGAGTATGTGAAAGAAGATGTGTTGTGCGTGAGCTGACTTCCCCGAGGTAGGAGGACAAACCCGCCGTCGCTGCACCGCTTCAAAGGACGCCCTCACTTCCGGGCGCCGAATTCCAGTCTAACGTCACTTAGCCCAAAACTATAGTCTAAGGGTAACGCAAACATGAATCGCATTATATGAAAATGCTACACAAGCTACACGTCAACACCAATAACGGCTTAAAAGTTCGGGCATAACTTT
>DWHP01009109.1:0-10317 GCA_018247895.1 Parnassius honrathi | reverse complement strand
ATGACAAAATAAAAACCTTTTTCATAATGTCATTAGTTTTTTTTAAATTATTTTTTTACATTTCAAGGGACTTATGGGCCACCCGGTATATTTGGGATGTGTATTTAGCAGGGATGGGGAGATATGATAAGGATATTGAACGACGATTGAATGCAAGAAATAAAGTTAATGGGGCTCTACACTCTATTGTGAAAAGTCAGAATCTGTCAAAAAAGCACGTGTGGCAATTCACAATGCTGTATTAGTCCCTATTTTAATGTATGGTAGTGAAAGTTGGGTGTGGCAGAAGAAGCGCGAGAAATGCGGTCGCTAAGGAGTATGTTACGGCTGAATCTGAGTGACAGGGTGGGAAACTGTGTGATAAAAGAAAAGTATGGTTTGCAGGGTGATGAGATGACCAGGATTAAAAAAGGAATGCTTCGGTGGTTTGGTCATATAGAATGAATGAATGAGGAAAGACTGACAAAGCAAATATATGTTGCAGAAGTGAATGGAAGAGTCGGAAAGGGGCGTCCTAGGCGAAAGTTTGTCGACCAAATTGGCAATATATTAAAAATGGGCCAAATTAAGAGTACCCTTAACCGACAAGCATGTATACGTAGGTATATGGATGTGGAAGAGGCGAGAGATGTATATCAGGATTGTGGTAAATGGAAGTTTGTAGTCTCTGCCTAACTTCTCCGGGTGATAGGCGTGAGTGTTTATTATGTAAGTTTGATGTTGCCAGGCGGACCTATCGTATCTGCTGCTGAGCTCTGCTAAAGAGAGTAGTACATTCCTTGCTGCCGAAAGCCTGAAATTATGCATGGTAGAGCCAAGCTGCAGCTAAGTTATGGTTGTAGCACGAGTGAATTTGCTCGACATGGGAAGGATCGCACTCTCATAGAATTCCAACGTAAGCTACGATTACGAACTACGATTTACGATCTAGAGGACATTTTAAACTTCTTAGTACAGTAACGAATACTAGAGGAATCCTAATATTTTTAAGATATCTATGATTTAAAAAAGCTATCCGTGCACCATAATATATTTATTAGCTTCTTTTCTATTATATATTTAAAATAACCAATGTGATTATTTAAAATCGGATTAAAAAAAACTTGTATATTAGGAACAGCGGTAGATTCTCCATGTCTTTATAGTGTTGATTTGAAATATAAAAATGTTATTTTTTCTGTAGCCTTTTAATAAAGGATGTTATACCTTTTAATAAAGGATATTACCTATAAGACTGATTTGTTTGCTTACTGTAAATTTAAGACCCAGACATGGGCTACCATAGCCTCAGCTTACTTATACCGAATATTTACTATTAAATCTCTGCTAGATTATTTAAACCGCCAAAGAAAACAACTACAATTTTACACAATAAAATTTTTGGAATGCAACAATTGCTCATATTTCATGTCGCGTTCAGTCATTTCCCTGTACTTTTCCGTGACTCACTTATTCCGGTCATGCTCCGATAAATTAATTCTCCGTAGTAAAGCAAATCATATTGCCTACAATTAAGACACATAATCCTCTGCAATTCTGATGGTCTATTTCCTTCATAAGTCAAGGCCTCTACAACTGTCTCTAATTCGGTTCCGTATGTACTAGTATAACGAAATAATAAGTAGGGATGAGCACGATAGCAAAGATCGTGGATAAGCTTCAGAGATCGTTGCATTGTGTTAAATTTCCTAATCCAAACTATTATCCTTGAAGAACATGCCAACCAGACCGTTTATTTAGACGAGTTACTATTTTAACATACCTAACTTCGTTAATTAGAAATTTTAACAGAACGCAGCAATTAATTATAAACCAACGCATTGGGTGGAAAATTTAGGTTAGGTTAGGTAATGTTTATATGAGTATGGATAAAAAAAGAACAGCTAACTTCTAATAACGAAAATTTGTAAATTACGTAGAGTAAAAATTGTAGGCATAAATTATTTACAAGGCCATTGTGTTTGTCAATAATTTGTAGGAAACGCTATATTCTATGCTATATTTATAGTTATATTTCTCAAAGTTTTACTTGTTTAAAAACTTTAATGATTTACTTCTCTCTATGGGATATTGGAAATGTTTTTACTTCAGCTATCTTTAGTAGTGGATTTATGACGAAATGTATGTTGTATTATGTATTATGAATAAACTGTTAGCACTGGTAGAAATGTTTCTAGCTTAATATAATTTTACAAAATTATCATAAAACGTACGATCATAAAACATTTTTGTAACTTATTTCGTAACATTAATGTTTTAAAGGAAAATTTGCATTTACGGATAGCGGATGACTACGAGGAATAACATCAAAACAAAGGAGTTAACAAAACGCAGCACGACAGGGGGATTATACATCAAAAATATAAAAAACACCTGTGTCGGTCTGTGTAGTTACGTGTCGGATGAGTCCGGATGGGTTAATAACGCGTGAAACTTCTCTTTCGTCAGCATTTGAATAGTTCGTCTGCGCAACAAACAAAAATATATTTGGGAATCAGCGAAATTCAACTAATACTATAATTGCGCTTTAAACATGTGTAAAATATTACTCGGTTAAGAAAATACATTTAGATATTGTATTTTGTATTTCGTTTGAGTCGTTTCAATCAGTTTTTGCTATTGTATTTCAGTGATTGAATTTAAAATCAATAACTGGTTTTGCATATTTTTTAAAACAAGTAAAAATTTATTTTCAAAGTTATAATGACCTTCCTCATGCACGTCTAAGGAATCCTTTCTGTCAGTCTTATCTTCTTCATCAGAATATGGATCAGGTATGGAGTCAGGTTCCGTCATAATTAATTCTGGAGGTGAACATCCGCCCCCCGTTGAAGTATCTGAAATAGAATAACCTTTTTAGTAAAGTAAGGGAAACCAGAATATCTGTAGCTTTTTATTCTATGGCAGATACAGAAATAAATTAAAAATATTCTTTTATTTGTAACACATACATTATATACAGAATATTTACGATAATTTAATGCATGTTCACAAAAACAAAACTAGTTATAGTAAAAATATGATATTATGCACAGATTTCTTGACTCCACAGAATCAGTAATTCATTCATAAGGCAAAGAATACGCTATTACAACAAAGTCCTAGAAAATATACAAGACCTCTCTATTACCAAGATTAAATATCAGTATAAAAAGGGTTATTATATATAAACGAACTCATGGTTGATAATAACCCCTGGGAATGAGGCGATCGCTTCCAAGCTGTTTCTAAAATAATTTTGTGAATAGTTTGTAATACCTATCATATTGTTTAATTAACTTTTTTTTAAAAGACCCGCTGGGTTTCTTACTAGTTGTACCCAGGACGGATGCTTTTTCCGAACCAGTGGTAGTAAAGAAATGACTTTCAAATAAGAATTCCGTGTTATCTATATTGAATTAAAATTATTCTTCAATAATATCTACCTATCAAAAGTGTAACCACACAATCTAACGCGTATTAAGTCCGTTCGAAAGTTATCGTTGTCAAAAAATAATAAAATGTTTTATTTTAATAACGTTTTTAAATGTATAGAGTTAACTATCAGTTCGTAAAAATGTTTGCCTAGCGTTTTGAGATCGAACATAGCGGGAAGTTCCAGGGATCGCCCGCAGGGTCAACTTTTATTTTTTTACTTTTTTGTTAAACATGCTACTTTTTATTACTTCACTTTTCATTATGCCTCAAGATGCATACATCCAGGAATAAGTTGTGATAAAAATTATATTAGCCGTACTGCCAAGGGGTTTTATATCCATTGCAAGTGGGAATTAGTCCGTAAATGTGTTTCATTATAATAAAAACATGCGTGCAGCTGACACGCGACAGACATTTCACGCGTCCTCGAAATACGTCATTGATCTTCTTCTTTTCTTTCTTCATCAGCTCGTAAGAGTTCTTTGCTGGAAATGGATTTCTCCGGTTTCGAGGAATATTCACTTTAATCGTCACGCTTGGCAAACAAATTGATTGTATGTTTTACGTCTCTACTAAATCGTGAAGGTATTCCGCCTTCTATAGGAGGTCAGAAGGTTTTTCACCCCTCTTACGACACTCTAGGGGGATATGTATTGTTGAATTCTCCTACACATCAACCACACAGTGTGTCATTATTCTATAATATTATAAATATTATTATGTTCTTCTATAATCAAAAACTCGCTATGATCGGATATTTTCACGTTTTGTTAAGTGAGCTTAGGCTTTTTTCATAACCATACAATTGAAGGATGTGATTCTTTTTTTCGAAACGAAAAGAACTATGTCAGGGATCTGAAGCGTAAGAAAGGGTTGGGTTTGGACGTGACGGAGGAGGATAGAAGAGGAAGACATGCTATGACCCCAAATAACTAGAGATAAGGGCAAGAAGAACATGTAATATTTGTCCACGGTTGATAATAACAAAGTGGTTAGATTAACGAGTTAGTTTTTCAGTTTTACCGTAGCTAATTAAATACTTGTCATCTACACGGCAAAAGGGCAATAAGCTATCGAAATATTGTCGGATGTATCACGTTTCATTAACGAAAAAATGATAGGAAATCACTGTATAAATAGTGTATAACTTTAATTGTGATATTTATCTTTATTAAATCTCTAACATCACTATTTAATAAACCTGCACCATTTTAGTATGAAGTGATATATTTTTATTGAATATCTAGGCCAGAGTTTGATGACGCTTTGAATTCGCATCAAGCAGAAGGGCTCGGTGTGGCTTCCATAGATAATACACTATATAGGGCAGTGGGTTCAAAGTTCAAACAAAAAAGTCCTATTGTCGTTTCAAAAAATGCTGTCGACTGTGGATAAACATTTTCTCAGATTTCAGAGTTTCTTTCAGAATTTGGTGGATATGTCGCTTCAAACAAAACCAAAATATAAACTTCCATCAAACAAGCTTCAAACACGTAACGTTTGATCAAATCTGTCGTACCAACGGCGTAAACGATCAAATTGGTTTGACTCAAACGGTTTGAACGTCTCGGCGCCCCTTTAGAAACAGATATGCGATAACGTAGTTCATAGGGTGGGATGTATTGTCACACACGGGGGCAATCACGGAACAACCAACTCTAAAATCCGACAGTCTGTAGTTTTGCAGTTTTTGTGATTTATAGTCAACCAAATTTAAGAAATAGCTTTTGACGTTTAACATTAATCATTCCGCTACAACTTTGCACAAGCCTACTCACAAAATTTAAAACAACCTTTTACGTAAATCCGAAGAATTATGAAGATATCTATATTTCATTACAACGTGTATAGTTTTTTATCACTAATTTAAATTCGAAATCTTTCAAAAAAAGACGAAATATTAAAAAAATAACCAGTATCAACGTTTTTACTTGACGTCGTTTTAATATGTCGCTCAGAACCTTACCGTAGTGTTTGAATGATTAAAATTCATTGTTATGCGAATAATCGGCAAAAATATTCAAATAATCGGTTAAAATATTCAAATAATCGAATCATTATTTTTTATGTATTATTTGTTTAATTAAATTACATAAATCATGAATAAAACAAGTTTAGTTTTTTATTTTGTCAACGCAAATTTGTGTAGAAAAAAAATTCATATACAGGGCCGCGCTGTAGAAAACTAGTACGTAATTTCAATCTCCCGCCATTTCGGGAGCTTACTGTGCGTTATTTTATGATTTTGTGTTTGTCTTCTTATTTTGTGACTCGACTTTAACTTTTTCTTCTACATTCTTAGAAGCATGTGCCCATGTCACAAAGGATGATTGAGTAAAAGAGATAGAAAATGCAAAAAAAAATTATGAATTACTTTGAAAGAGACATTAATTTTACTGCATTATTGAAAATCATATAATAATTTATCTATACAACGACAGCTCAAGTAGTTGTACTGAAAGTGATTGAATAAATTTATTTTTAATCTAGTTTCAATCTTAAATTTTTATAACCTTGTCTGTAGAAATAATCAGTAAGAATAAATACGAAGAAACCGATAAATCTTGTGTTTTAAATTATCCGTTTCTAATTTATTCTGGTATTCAAACCTAACTGTAAATGATTACCAGCTCTAAATAATCGATATCCAATTTTTTAAGAATCGACTATTGTACGTTCTCATTTTTTGGTTGGCATGCTTGGTGCAACAAGTCTGACAGCTATCAAAATGTATTTCTTAGATTTGGTTGACTATAGGTCAAACTATCGTTACAGTTTTAATTAATTGTATATTTTGAGCATATTGTTAAGTTCATAACAGAACGTTTAAAATGAATAAATATAATTTTATTTTGTTTATTAGTGGTAAGTTAAGTAATAAGTAATGATCCTTAGAAGTAAGGTTTAGCCTACGCGCTTAGCCCCTCAACTGTGTATTCTACGAAATAAGGTCTTGCCTACGTTCGCTGTTAATTTCACAGGACGCGGGCAATCCGGGGCTGAACTCCGTCCGCAAACATGATATTGTTATTTGCAATTTTAAGTGCTGATTTACCATATCCTCGATGGAAGGAAAACATCGTAAAGAAACCTGTCAGATATCTAAAGAATAAAAAAGTATTTTGAAGACAATATGAAGGGGCAGCGCGGCGGACATTTCCTTGCCCTAATACCCTCTTCTGAAATGAGACGAGGCCTGTGCCAAATGGAACGTAGACATGCATGCTGTAACTTTAGTTTAATTTAACTATAAGGAATATTTAAGTTTAGTAGTATGTTGATATCTGCTTGCAAATACAAAAAGTGGCCTAATTACGACAGATCTTCTCGCTACTGCGCAGACAGCACAGATTATAAAATGGTATAGAATGACGTAATCATATAATAGTTGCGTTAGATTTGTCTTCTTTTATAAATAGTACCATGTCACGCTACGTCCGACAACGTGAAGTGGAACGTTCATTACTGTTCCGCGTTGTTCAGAGTAGCAACTATCACGCAGGTACGAGTAACAAGTTACTAAGTCTTCAAATTTTAATTCCTAGGAGCATTGTTGGAACGTTTTTCTTTATTAGCAATCGTTTTAGTTTTTTTTTAAAATCTAGAATAATGTAGAACTAAATGAAAAAATAGTTTTTTTTAACTAACTTCAAAAAAGTTCTTAATTCGTCAAAATTGTAATGATTTTTTAGAAACATTTTTCTAAAAAGGGGGTTGTCCTTAAGAAAATTATCAATCCCTCCAATTTGCAAGGATATGTGCACGACATATGGGCGAAAAGGACTTTATCACGTCATCCGATTTCGAAGATTATATTCTTTTTATTTTCTTGAAGTTGAGTTTAATAATAAGTGTGTCTATTTGAGTTGATGAATAATAGGTACACATATAAAATTAATTTGTAACCCAAAAAACATCAACTTTTACCATTCACGTTCAAAAATGCAACGGTAGACTTTTTATAAAGTTAATTGTTTTATTCGTTAGACTGTTTCGGGATAAATTTGTATTCCACCTGGAAGGTACCGAGGTCAGTGACTTTAGTCGCTAACATATCTCAAGTGAAGAAGAACTTTGGCAAATGTCCAAAGTTTATTTTAAATTGGAACAGACGTAAATATGCGCCCTTTTGGGGTAAACAACGACACATCTTTTGAGTTTTGTAATGCGGATTTATGATTCTTAATAAATATTTTAAAATGTCCGCCTTGTCTAAGAAGGACTGCGGAACCGTGGTGTCCACTCGCCTGAGAATAACCGTCAAGAGACGGCTGGCCCCAGGAGACATGGAGTGGATGTTTACGAAAACATACCCATAGTTATGCCTATATGCGGCAAAGCAGACGTATTTACCAGAGATCTTACGTCTGTGCCCCCGTCCTTGCCCTCGTGAGGCGGGTATGTGAAGACATTTGATGACCCATGAAAAAAGTAAATATAGCTGCAATTGTATTACAATATGATGCGAATGTCATACGGGGGCAGTGGCGACGCGTGGAGAAACGCGAGGATATAGTCTGCACCACCGCACCGTGGCCACCTGAGACTGAATGCACACAGCGACGATGTATCGAATATAGCCCACCACGTTTTAGTTATTACAAGGCAGTACTTGACTAGTATTTTTATAGAATAATGGTGACAAACGTGCTTACAATCCACCTGATAGTAAGTGGATATTGTGGTCCACTGATACCTACATCTGTCCTCGACTAAGACTAATAACAATGTAGATGCGACTACACTAATAAAAATATGAATGTGTTGTCACCCTGAGGACGAAGTTAGAATGCCATGTTACTAATAAAAATTGTCTTCGGTTCTGTATGCTTACCATACGAAACGCAGCGACATTAGGCTGCTCTGCTGCTCTTTACGCTAGTATTCTGTGAGTGCATTGTCCTTATCTATGCAAATTCCACTTTGGGGTAATTTATATCTAAGAGGTCGACATCGAGTTCTGGGGGTATTTTATAGATTTTAATGGATAATGGATAGTCCTTATCTGGTCCAACAATTTGTGCTCCAACCATTACATATCTGCAGCGCTGCTCTACCACGTGCAAGACTAAAACTGAAATGGATTTTCCAGTTAAGTAACGTAAAAGAGCACCTAGTGCACATTTAATTCTACTATGCCTTATTGGTAAACTTTTTTCCTTTCAAATTGTAAGTAGTATTACAATGGTAATAATAATAATGTATAAGGCGTAGGGAACCTTGCTAAGAGTTGTTAGTGGTATGCCTCGGCAAAAATTGAAGGTGCAAAGGCCCGCTTGTGCACATGACCTCACCATGAAACCGCGCTGGGTCTGGGCGTCTCCCGGTAAATGACGCGCACTAAAATGGAAGATGGAATTTAATATAACGCTGAAAGGGCCGCTGCCTGGAGGTCACCAGGGCGCGTCTGGAGCTGACGATGGACGCGACAGCATGCGAGACCGCACGCCGAGCGCCAGTTACTGTACTACAGCCCCTGACATCCATCATCCCTACCAGCTTGCTTGGTGTCGGCAGGGTCCTCACAGGCCCAGCAATTGGCATCCGGCACTGATGTTCACCCGAGTACTCCACATGCGATGGAAAATCAAAATGAATATCAACGCATTGCGGGCGTATTTTAGGGCGAAAAGGGGAGAAGTTGGAAGATTTACGTATCGGGATAGGATGTATCGTCTTTTTGCTGAGCTGAAGCTATCAATAACCGCCACAGAGCAAAACCTGACAGACCGAGTTCGATTTATCTTGCGTTCAAATATATTTATTTGATGGCGTCTAATTCGAACAGCTACGACGTGAGGCTGTTCCCTCATCAAATGAAAATGCTACAGCTGAGTATGTGGCGTCACAAGTTGCAGAGCAACCCGCACACGTGGATGCCGCCGTGAATACCCCAGTTGTGGTTGATTCAAACGATGATGAAACAGTCGGCCAGGAACTAGAACAAGAGCAAATGAGCCGTACATTGGAAGAGGCGATTGTTGAAACGCGCAGTACGCCTCTCGAAAATCGACCGCGACTTCCCCGCATAACACTAATCAATCGGAATCGAGCTGTCGTGAGAGCTCTGAACCCAATGCAGGTGAACTATTTGGAAGCCAGCCGGGATCTTTGTCCGACGGATTCAATTCTTTTTGGCGTCGTAATGGTAGTCTGCCGTATTATGGGTCAAGCTTTCCACAGCTAGACGCACCTGCCGGATATAACGCAAAAACTGACGGAGCGCATAGATGATCTGAAGCAGAGAATCGCTGCTTGGGGAAAGCGAATTCGGCGATATATCGAAAGGTCGACACTGTTCAACCAGAATCGTCTCTTCCAGAGTGATCAAAAGAGGCTCTGGTTGTATTCTATTCCAATTACGAAGTCCCATTTGACAGATGTCTATAATCATGTACTAGTAAAGTACCGCTATAGTCGATACTTGACGATATTGATCTTCGATGACTATAACGAACAAATTAAAATCGAATTGACAGAAAAAGGATTAGCATCAAATTAAAATTTATAAAACTGATTTTTAATTTTAATTAGATAATGTTACATGATATTTTTATCAAGATGTAACATATTCATCATCTCTAGCCGAAATCGATATTTCATGGTAGGCATCGTCGTCATCACCCTCATCATCGTCTGTAGAATCCCCTGTATTGATTATAATTTAGTAATCCATGACGGCATCGATATGTATGTCTCTGTCCCAATCAGCGAAAATATTTTTTTGTTCGTAAAACCACACTTTCCCAATTTGCGGCAGTAACATTATCACAAGCTTCTTGCAACAATGACAGCATTTTGTTTGCAGTAAACGGTGTTCTGGTTTACGAGCCGCATAACCTAAAATAAAGGTTTGCGTGTTAATATAGCAACAGATAAAATGTTAAAATAGGTAAAAAT
>DWHP01009108.1:0-10317 GCA_018247895.1 Parnassius honrathi | reverse complement strand
TGTGTGTGTGTGTGTGTGTGTGTGTGTGTGTGTGTGTGTGTGTGTGTGTGTGTGTGTGTGTGTGTGTTTGTGTGTGTAAACCTTTCATAACTGTTGAAAGTCTTAATCGATTGAGATGCGATCTCAATGTGGAATAAATTTGGTGATAATATGTACTTCGGACGAGTAGATTTTGAGAAATCTCAAAAATAAAAATTTTAAAAACTGTTTTTGATATAACTTTTAAACGGCTTTATCAATCGATTTCAAAAACAAATCTGCTCTTAACCTCAAAAAATGACGTCGAATGCCGTTTCGAAAATAAAAATTGGTTCATTCGTTCGTGATCGGTATCTCACGAATGCTTGGAAATTGTTAATTTTGCCAAGTTCTTCTGTAAATAATTCTTTATATTCTTCTAATAAATTGTGAAACTTTACTCTAAATTCTTGGTCTGTTATTTCCTTTTCTTCTTTATTTATAGAGTTGGGGTTAAAATGTAACTTAAGTTCTCTGAGCCGTTCTCTTCTGACTACCGGGTCTACCTTCCTATCTATAATGAATATTCTTCCTATACTTTCTTTATTATTATATTAAATTTGAATTGTTCAGGTCCCAAGAGGTTTTATAATTTCCCCGGTGTATGTTTCGACTTGACTGCAGTACTTATTATTTATGAATTTGGAAAATTCTTGTAGATATTTTCAGAAAAACATATAGGTCTATCACTTTGTCATGTGATATATATCCTATTGTGTATGTGAAATATATTTATAATAATTACTACGGCACTTAATTATTTATTTGAACTTAATTTACTTATTAGTTTGAAACACAAGGTTAATACGTAATGGGAGTAAAAAATGGAATATATAGCATAGATGAGCATATATAACAAAACACGAGTCTTCCTTTTGTCGCGTCATAGACTTGCGCTTTATGTTTACTATTTATGGTCATTTGCTCAATGTCTAACACGTAATATAATGTCAACTGGCAAAATCGATAAAGCAGCGCCCCTTTGATTCTTTATTATTTGATTGACCGATGAAGAACTACTCCATATTAACCGGGTAACCATATTATCCTCACTTACTATCATCTCTCATCACTTCCTCATCTCGTCACTCGACTTATTACTTCCTTGATGATCGTACTAGTCGTGAGAATCAATGGTAGTAATAAATAACACCTCTCTCTTTTTATTCTGTTCATTAACACTTGATCTCTGGAACGAGCTACAACTCCACGTTGACCGAAACCGAAAATTATATCTGGCTGGTCTCTCGGAACTGCATTCATTGAAACGCTTGGAAAGCGGATGGCGACTGCAGCATTCGACGCCATGCACCTTTATTGCTGCTGCCCGTCGCTGTATTTTACGAGTAACGAAAATGAGATGGTTATAACTACAGTTTTAAGACCTTACAATTATGAAACGCCTTTGATGTCAGGCGATGCCGCCGCCCACATAGGTATGTAAGCGGCAGAGTCTATACCAGGGGTTGTCACGAAAATGAAAATAAAATGATTTTGAATATCATATAATACTTCTTATCATTTATTATTATTATGTACCTACATACTTATAAGTTAAAAACGTTTGTTGAACAAAATCATTTTTATAACTACAAGAAAAAACACATTTAGAAAAGTTGCGCTAACAAGTATGTTCTGACACTTTTCTTTATAGATATTATCAGTTTTTGATTGTCAAATTTAATTATTATGTAATGTATTCGCATTCGTATAAACAATTTCAAAAACAAAAAAATTAGAAAAACATTAGCATGGCCGTCGTTTGAATTTAGTTTTACTAAGTTCTCGTAACTTATATAACTATAGCGGTAATATAACATTCTAAATATTGTATTTTTTGAAAAAGGTACTTAATTAGTTAAATAAGTACTATAAAACACGCTCGTGTCAACCGCATGTATTATCTATCAGATTCAGTGAAGTGCGATAGCACAAGGTTGCCCTGCCCCCTGCAGCACCTCGACGGTTGCTCTGCATAAGTATATTCGTTTCCCAACTGTAAGGTCATTAAGCTGTATTGTAACGCCATTATCGATAGCCTTGAGATTGCTCTGGGATTTTCTATAGTCTCGCCCCTTACAACAACCACGGATCGAAATGTGGTGTTAAATATTTTTACGACGCCACAGTTTAGATCTACCTTAAACAACTAAATTCAAAACAGCTTAAACCCGTTCTTAGAAGTGCCATTATGGCGAGCGCTTGGAACAAGAACTTCAATTAAAATGCGATAACAGTACACAGTGCAGCTTAAGTACACACTTAATATCACGGAACGCCTTAATTTTCAGCGATAGAAGTCAAAATCGCATTTGCACATGTTGCTAAGATTATTTCATAACATTTAGTTAAACTTAGCTATTTATATTTAAACAGGATAAACGCTTGCCTCGCGTAGAACGCGTCTCATAAGGAAGTAGAAACCCAACAATTTCTTTCCTTAACTACCATATTTTTGTGCTTCGAGCCAAACACATGTTTATTCAGTATTTAAAATTACAGAAATTTCATCGATGCCTCTGTTGGGACTAGCAAAATATCAGATAAAACTAGTCAGAACCTACAAAACAGATCCAATTTCAACTATTTGCAATAGTAGATCGTCGGGTCGGATTGGGACTGGCTCCATTTACATATTATTTATGAGATATAGAAAATAAAATTGTGGATGTATCCAATACTGAAGGTAAGATTTTCTAGCAAATCTTGTGGCTTAAATTAAACAAACATAATTTCTCAAGAATTATGATAATAACCGGTGGAGGGAATAGAGAGTAGATTTGAGAGGGATATCGGGTCAGCATGCGTAAATATTGACACACTTTGTACGCAGGCGAGGCCCTCCAAGATTTTTGATCGGATATGCAGCTCAGGTAAATAATCCCATAAAACATATCGAAGCCGGCAAAATCAATATTGGATGAATATGACATCCAATTTTTTCTATTTTTGTTTTAAAGAAGAAAGAATGAACATTTTAACTTAAGATCGGATGACGACAGAGCAGACAAGTGCGCGTTGGGCGATTATAGGACGCGTGATACGGACGTAGAATAAATATGCAATAAACTAGCGAACCGCCCCGGATTCGCTTGGTGGGATCCATTAATGTTAAAAATAGGGAAGTGTGTGTGTGTGTGCGTGTGTGTGTGTGTGTGTGTGTGTGTGTGTGTGTGTGTGTGTGTGTGTGTGTGTGTGTGTGTGTGTGTGTGTGTGTGTTTGTGTGTGTAAACCTTTCATAACTGTTGAAAGTCTTAATCGATTGAGATGCGATCTCAATGTGGAATAAATTTGGTGATAATATGTACTTCGGACGAGTAGATTTTGAGAAATCTCAAAAATAAAAATTTTAAAAACTGTTTTTGATATAACTTTTAAACGGCTTTATCAATCGATTTCAAAAACAAATCTGCTCTTAACCTCAAAAAATGACGTCGAATGCCGTTTCGAAAATAAAAATTGGTTCATTCGTTCGTGAGATACCGAAGGAGAGAGAATTCGAAAAAAAATTTTTTTTAACATAATTTCGAGATTTCGCAAGATCATTTGGTCAAATTTGGAGCGCTTTGCATTTTAATTAGCGGGAAGTTCCAGGGATAGCCTGCAGGGTCAACCAATTTTTTTTTCAAAAATAGTCCACGTTATTCGGATAAAATACAGCTTGAATCACTTCTGTACTCTATCTGTTCGACAAGTTTCAATACAATTGGTTCCACACTTCCGTATATTAACCCAGACAGATAATTAAAATGGTTATTCTTGTCGTTCCGTCTAGTAGCGGTAGCAGCATCTTACTGTTGATATCTAAACTTAAAATGAAAAAACTGTGGTTCCCAACGGTTGCCATTGTTGCCACACTTGGCAGGCAGTGCCAAGCGTCGCAATTATGGTAAAATCCCCCCCAATCTACGGGAGAGGCCTATGTTCAGCAGTGGAATTTTATAACCCCTTTAGTCCAATAAAATGCATTAATTCTGGTTGTATATACCAGACAGTCACTTAAATTTTATGTATATTACACTAATATAATTTTATTCATATTACTACAATTTAATTTTATGATCACTGCGTCTTATTACAACGTTGTCTTAAGGTTGGCCCAGATGTTCGCGTGATCAACTCATTCCGTTTGTTGAAATTAATCTCTGTAAATTTCGCATTTATTTTTGTATCTTGCTATTTTTTTTCTCGTTACGAAAGTCACCGACCAATGTTTAATTTTGGATGTTCCTCTTAATGTAAACGAGCACAATTGAACGCTGGTGACCACTTGGCAACGACCAAGTTTGATATTTTTGTAATCTAATAATTATTTTCTGAAGATTTGTCAAGGAAACTATCAAATAATGTTCTAGTGCGATATCATAAAACAAAGACGTACATAGGTGTAAGTATCCATAAAAACTTAATGACTATGATAATACTTAAATAAATAAATAAAAAGTATTTTTAAAATTCGAATAGGGATCAGAACCAGAGTGACCGACATAGCCCAACGGATTAGTAAGCTGAAGTGGCAATGGGCTGGCCGTATAGCTCGAAGAACCGACAACCAATGGGGAAAAAAGGTTCTCGAGTGGCAGCCTCGTGCCGGTAGGCGAAGTGTAGGGTGACCCACCACTAGATGGAGTGACGACCAGTTAAAACATGCAAGAAGTCGATGGATGCAAATGGTTCAGGACCGTACTTTGTTATATTCCTTGGGGAGGCCTATGTCCAGCAGTGGACTTGCGAAGGGCTGTAATGATGATGAATAGGGATTTATGAACAAATACTCAAACGTTACTCAATTTTAATAGTTCGTTAAATCTCGTGGTGTCACAGTCACTTTGACTTAAAATGGTATACTAATGAGAAAGCTCGTAAAGAGGTCTACTCTTTATGAGCTTTCCTATCAGTATACCATCCATCTTCCCTGCAATCGGGCGCAGGGTGCTGTTGCTGCTCTCATGGACTCTGGTTAATAACAAAACTGTTTTCACAGAATTTATGCACCAACATACAACAAAACAGAATGATGGCGGTGCAAGATGATATCCACTACCCCACATAGTGAATGTTATCTTATTTGATCTAATTTTAAAAACGTTACCTCCACGTTAAGATTTTCTCCTGTAACGTACGGGCAGCTTACATACATATATGTTACAAAGACAAACATCCAAACCCGGAACTATTATTTATCCGTGCGGGATTCCAACCCGCCGCTCTTAACGTTCCTAGTCATTGCTAAGCCACTGCGCCACGGAGCCGTCATGTTATATACAGTGACGTTCTTATGATGAGACGTCAGGAAAGGAGTACTAGGAGATGGGCGGCAGCATGTTTATAATTACAGCTGAATAAAAATAACAAGCTGTGGTTGTCAACTCGCTTACCACGAATGGTGGCAAGTCTACCCCTGTTTTATGTAGGAGGCTTAGGCCAGGTTTACATTTTGATTAGTGACAAGTGTAACCGACAAACGACAAGTGCTTAGTGCGTATTTCATTCCCATTTATCACTTGTCACTGCCTGTTCACACGTACTAAGCACTTGTCAGTTGCACTTGCCACTCGCACTTGTCACTTCTCAAAATGTTAACCGGGCCTTATGTTTAGCAGTGAACCTTTAATAGGCTGAAAAAATGGAAAAAAGGTGGTGTGTAGGCTTAAGAGTTCGAAGTTTAAAAAAATATGATTCATATTGAATTTGCTAACCGTGTAGTGGTGGTATAAGTTTATCCACTACCCCATATCATCCCCTGGGTGTCGTAGTAGACAACTGATGGGAAACAAACCATAAGATGGGCAGCAGCATCTTGCTAATGACAACTAGAAATAAAAAACAACGATTGCAAATCCAGCTGCCAAACGTGGCAACTGTGGCAAATACGAGTCAAGTCTATGGGGGAGACCTATGTACAGCAATGAACTTTCGATAAGCTGTATCGATAACAGTAATTAATATTTTATAATATGTATATTATATAGTACTGTAGGTAAGAACACGAGTGTGAATAAACCTTTAGGAAGAAATTATTTTTATAACAAGAAAAGTATGTTTACTTATCCAACACAACTTCGTTTACAGTCGTAACGGTTTGTGAAAACTAGTTCGTAATAACAATTTAGATTTGTGCGGGCTATGCGCACAAACCATTTGTGAACGCAGCTATTAACATGCAAGCCCAGATTTAATTCTTAATTCGTAATGCGACGGTTACGATGGTAACCAAAACAATTGGAGATTTTTTTAAACAAGGCATTTCATCTTAGTACTTAGTAGTGACAACACATCTGCATTTTGATTCTTAATCGAGGGTAATATAGGTTTCTATGGTTCTATGGGCCACAGCACTTACCGTCAAGTGGACCGTTGCTTGTTTGTCCCCCACCCCTAATTTATAAAAAGTTGGCTGCCACGGGACGCCCGATATATATGAAATATCAAAATTGATGTTAGAATCCATAAAATAAATAAAACATTATAATATTGTTATTGATTCGAAATCTTTGAGGCATAGCGGCATAAGACAGCGTTATGCCACTTGCCTTCACGGCATACGAGTTGGTTTAATAAGGCGCGCCAATAGATTTATCACCTCAAAAAAAAACATATCAGAGATGTTTCAACTGTCTTTGAGAGACGACTACATATTTGTGCCGTTTGCTGTAGAGGTTATCGATTCGGAAGTCCCACGTACGTGCAAATGCTCTTAAAAGACATTATTCGCGACGAGTCACCAGCACCAATAACAAAAAGACTGGTTTTTTCTCACCTAAAGTCTAAGTGTAGTCATTCAGTAAGGACAGGCTGTCAACAGTCTTGACAATGCAACGCGCGAAGTAAGATTATATTATGGTATAATTCGACAACGATCCTTTTCTATTTCTTGGTTATAAACTTCCCTTAAATTTTTATAGAATAAGGGTGACAAAGAAATGCACAGTCTACCTGGTAGTAAGTTAAGCCTTGTCCCATAAACATCCTTCGTCAGTTAAGGATCAAAATATAGATGTGTTTTCACACCCCTGGGGACCAGATAGAATGCCTCGTTACCAGGCTCTCCGTTTCCCAGTTGAGTCGAGCCATTCGTGCTGTATTCATTATATATTTACAGCGTTGCTCTACTACGTTAAAAAGCTTAAGAAAAATCTCTGTGTGTTATCGATACAAAGTGACTTCCTATGATTAAGGGATAAGAGGGAACGACGCATTCCGTCGTAGTGACAACCCATCTGCATGTTTATTCTTCATCGAAGCTAATGTGTATGGGCCACAGCATCCACTTACCATTAGGGGGACTGTGTGCTGGTTTGTCCTCCATTCTATAAAAAATCAAAGACAAAAGAGTTATAAGAATAATGATTTAATAATATAAATGTCTGCCTTCACGAGTAACAAAATTAAAGTCTAACTATTATAATTGTAGCACGGAAATATTTTTAGTTTTAGCCTTTAGGGCTTGAAACAAAAATAATGCCGACTGCAGTAAAAACTACAAGAAACAATATTATGTACGTACGTACAAGTACGCTTACCTAGTATTTTATTTAGAATTTGTTTTCTCGCTGAGAACGATCTTGTAAATTGTGAAGAAAAAAAACTACGATGTAGATCGGAATTTTTTGCTGCATTCATTTGTTTTCTTTTTCATAATTCTTTTGCTCTTAAGTATTCTTTATCTTTTACACGTTATAATCATTAGTGGGTTTGTTAGTGATCGAAAAACTTTTGAACGACTTTACCTATAACCGAGGTCATAATATAACATCTCAATAACAATATCATATCACATGTATTGTATGGTGGTGATATGATAAATTACACTACACTACTGATAACGTCACAAATAATATTTGTTTTGTTGGGACAACGGTTCATAATTATGCTAGGATCCGTTAAGAAACGCTGTAATCAATTTATTGATAAGTTATATATTTATAAATCAAAATGACTTACATATACTCACGCTGTATTCTTTAAATCAAAAATAAAATCACAAACCTGATGAATAGTGCTACGGTTGTTTTAGAACAAAGGACCGTAGCACTGTTCATTGTTTCTCACTAATACTTAAAATCACACTAAATCACACATCACACTAAAACTAAAGTCACAAAACACAACAACCTGATGGTAAGTGGCTATCTGCAGCGAACTTTAAACGTAGAAGGCTACAGATGCGTTGTCACTCCAAATGCCTCCATCCATCCTTTACAACCTATAAAAGTCCATTGCTAAATATAGGCTTCCCTCATAGATTGTTCACTTTAAATGCTTCATGCTGGGGCTACACTAACGGGAAATATATAATAATAAATATAATAATTGTTGCGTTTATGGGCATTTACATTTCCCGTTAGTGTAGCCCCAGCATAAACGGTAAACGGCATTGTTAATGCCGTTATCAAATTAACGTCTTAAGTCGTGGCCACACCTACATTCACCGTCTATCAACGCGATAATTAGCGACATTTCTCGTTGTGGTCCCAGTATCACAGCCTCTAATTATACTGGCTCCCTATATACTTCAACCCCATACACAGCAGTGTAGACACTGCTATGTGGCGTTAGAAATGGATAAGAAGGTGGATCCTACCCAGTCGAACTCCTTTAGTTATTCATAAAGTTTATATTTACAATGTGAAAATTCCAGAGAGACATTCATCGTACCTTCCGTAAAGGCCAGAACAACGTCTACCGGGCCAGCTAATAAACATGTAGTGGCAGCATAATGAAATAGTATACATGGTAGAGCCACGCTGCAGCTATATAATGGTCGTAGCATGAATGACTCTGCTCGACCGGGGATGGACCACGCTTTCACAGAATACCAACGTAAAATAGCAGCTTTATACTGCTGTGTTTCGTATGGCGAGTGTAGAGATCCGGAGATCCTTTTTTATTAGAAACGAGGCATGCCATCTTAATCCTCAGGGGTAACAACGTATCTGCATTTTGATTCATAATTGAGGATAAATGTAGATGTCCATGAGTCTCAGCATCCACTTACCATCAGATAAACAGTGTGCAGTGTACGTTTGTCACCCTTATCCTATAAAAAAAATAAAATGGAAATGCATTATCAACCCTGATGACTTAGATGGAATGCTTCGTTGCCAGTAAATGGATCTGCAGTTTTCGTCACTTGCCATAGGAAACCCAGCTATATTACCCTGCTATTTCACGCTGGTATTCGGTGACAACGAATCTGCCTTTGATTTTGATCGAGAATAGATATAGGTGAGTATATATTAAGACAGGTGTCTATGAGACAGTATCTACTCACTGGATTGCGTGCTCGCTTGTCACCTTTGCTTCAAGTCAAAGTGCAAAATAATAATTTCCTTTATCTAACAGAAATTTACCTTAAGGCTGGTTAATATTATCATAGTGCTTTATAGGGCAGTACATTAGTAGCACTCAAGTGCAGTAGGGAAGCGAGGGACTTGTTGTAACAGGGGCAAGTAGTAACACAGCTTTTCCACTTTGACTCAATGTTACTTTTGTACCGCACCGCGCCTCGTCATCTTAGCCAGTGTCCCGCCAGATGCGTGCAGAGTGGATGTGTGAAAGTAGAACGAGAACGAGGATCGTAGTAAAGCGACTACTAATTACTTTTAACTACCGCTTACATGTTTCTACTAATAAAGTATATTAAATACTCTCCAAAAGACTAATATGTAAACCGACTATTACATTTTTAACTTTGTATTTATTAAATGCAAAGACAGGAAATGTTATATTACCGTACATAGTACAGTCAATCGGGGTAACTTTGATTAACAAGGGTAACTTTGACAGTCATATCGCAAAATACTCTTTTATTTTCTACGCGAACAACTTTTAATGTATAACATTGAAATTATACAATTCGTGTACTTAACAAACTTCGTAAACGAACTCTCTAGAAAAAAGTATCTGTCAAACGAAGTTAACTTTAAAAACTTATTTTAAAGTACCGTGCGCAACTGTTTTTTTTTTTTGCCGTGGTAAACTTTTAAAGAGGATTTTTAATGGTGATTACCAATGAGTTTTAATAAAGATAGTACTACAATTTTATGTCTTATTGACTTGTGTATGACTCCACTGCATATGAAATTTGTAAAAAAACTTAAACTAATGTCACCCTGAAGCTATAAAATGTTTGAAAATTATGATTCCCACGACAAATCTCATCTATGTCAAAGTTATCCATAGTTATAACTTTGGCACACAATAATAAACCAGTTTTTGATAAATTGTATGAATTTTATAGACGTTAAATAATTTGAGAGTATGAAAATGAACCTGAGAGCAGGGATTAAGTACACT
>DWHP01009107.1:0-10318 GCA_018247895.1 Parnassius honrathi | reverse complement strand
ATTTAATATTTTATAATTGCTATGCCCAAACTGGTTTCAAATGTGAACTATTTTTATAAAAGATCACGTCTATTATTACCATTTCGCTTATTTAATGTAAGACAGTCATTTTTCAAAATCGTGACTTTTTATGAATTTATGAAAAAACGTTCCTTTAACGGTATGTTTTCCATACAATAAGGACAAAAACATATTTTCAAGTTAGGGCGCTAGATGGCGAGAAGTGTCATATTCTCTCAATGACTTGAATCTGCATTTTGTTTCTGCTATAGCAATGGACCCTGCGACTTGTTCTCAAACAGTAGCTTATTTGGCTTCAATCCAATCTTCTCACATCTTCGTTTCTCATTTCTCACCGATTCATCAGGATGAGGTTAGAAAAGCTGTGCCGGCAATCAAATCCAGGACCGTGGGTTGTGACGAAACCAGTACAGGTATGAAAGTGAACATCTTAGAGAATTTGCTACCAGCTGTAAGGCATATTATAAATTTTTCTCTTGACTCTAGACAGTATCCAACCCCTTGGAAGAAGGTCTATGTACGTCCCCTTCCAAAAGTTTCAAACCCCTTACTCCCTAACCTTTTCCGTCCAATATATATCTTGCCTTTTCTTTCCAAAGTTTTAGAGGCCTGTGATAAATAACCTACTGAGTGCTTATCAGTCTGGTTTTTGCTCCGATCACAGCACCACCACTGCTTTGCTAAAAGTTACTGAGCATATAAAACACGTGATGGTGTTAGTAGACTTTTCCAACGTTTTTAACACAGTCGACCACGATGTACTCCTATGTATCCTGTCCCATCTTAAATTTGCACCCTCGGTCTTGGAATGGTTTTCTCTTACCTTCGCGCCCACCAGCAATCAGTCCCCTACGGGAGGAGTCTTCCCAGTGGTTAAGTCTTAATTCTGGTGTGCCGCAAGGCGGAATTCTATCTCCCATATTTTTTTACAGTTTTCATTAACTACATATCCTCCGTCATTGATTGTTCGTACCATCTATACGCAATATCTCAAATATATTTGTAATCGGATATCGGTAATCTGTATAGTGCTATCGCTAAAGTAAACCATAATTTGAAAGCCATTTATGTATTTTGGTTTTAGTGTAGTTTTGGTATTAGATTCAATCCAACTAAATGCTAAGTAATGCTTGTGGGTAGCTCAAGTATGCTGGCAAATGTTGACGACAGTTGCTTGCTACCCGTTTATTATAATGAAAATTTGACCTCGTTCTCTTACTAGGTTAAAAATCTGGGAATATACATGAATTAGACGTTGAACTGAGAAAAACAAGTCACGGATATCAGCCGTAAAGTCACTGCTACCTTAAGATACCGTCTGAAAAACTTTCTATCATACAAAACTAAGCAAACGCTTGTCCAAACAATCATCTTGCCAGTCAGTGATTAGGCAGATGTTTGTTACTCAGACTTTAACCAAAATCTTCTCAATAAGCTTGAGCGCCTTCTTAATACCCGCATCAGGTTTATTTTGGGCCTTTAAAAAGTATGACCTCATCTCTCAATTTCATATTTGCCTTAAGTCGCACTAGACTAAGGCGCATTTCTAGAATATTGTCTATTCTCTACTCTATTTTAAATGATTTGTCATCCCCTTCCTACCTCAAAGAAAAATTTCAATACCGTTCCTCCAACCACGACAAGGTACTTCGATCTTCAACTAATCTGAAGATTTCAGTTCCATTCTATTTCACTGGCTTTATCGGCAATTCTTTTACTGTTTAGGCTACACTACTCTGGAACTCTTTATCTGAAGACATTAGGAAAGCACCAAATAAAATAGCCTTCTAAAGACTGATCCGAGAACATCTCTCGAAAACAATGTCGTCAGCATAATATGAGTAATTGTCTGGATAAAGCTAGCAACCTTTATCCAGACTTATTAAGTACGTATGTATATATGTATTTATGTGTATGTAGGTTTTACGGATAATTGTTACATATGGTATATTATGTATTTAGTTGTATATGTATTAGTGTAATTTACAAGCTTTATTTTAATTTGTGTTATATCCATATAACTTTATTATATTTGGTTATATAAGTCACCTGCCACTAACTTCTCACCACATCATGGGTTGACTGGCAGAGAAGGCTAACTGGCATTAAGTCCGCCATTTATAATATTTATGGTTGGAACAATAAAGCTTTTAAATGAATAAAAAAAAGTGGTCTCATTTACAGGCCCCATCGAAAAATAGGCTAGAAGAAATGAACTGCCTTTTAAAATCCATGAGTTAAGTTACGTAAAATTTCTATGATATAAAAACGATCTTTAAGTTTAGTATACGCGAATCTAATGAAAAGATTTTCGCAATTCAGTCTTTGTAAAAAATCTTACAAAGATCAAAAGTTAGAGAAAGTTGTTATCATTAAAAAGTAGAATGTTATCATAGAGCCACAGTTAAAACGTGATGGATTCGTCACCTAATGGAGTTAGTTGATAAAAATACTATTTTAAATTTGAATGCCAATAGTTCGTTACTTTCCTGTGTAAGGCTGTAAGTTTCGTCAAACATAGAAGACTTATTAGTTAAAAACTTACCTGTTTAAAAGACTTAAGTAAAAAGAATGTCAATTAAAGGGAAATATTTAGTACCTACCTAATTATTTGTACCTACCTAATTATTTTGTTAATAATATTGTTTCGATATTAAAATATTACGTCTTTGATTGCCTTTTACCGGACTTACCTACATGTCAATGTTGGCACCTGATTAAGTTCCTATTTTATACCGTTTATGAAATTTATAAGTATAGATTATTGTGTTTTATTTATACGTAATGCAAACATTTACTTAAAGGAACCTTTTTACGAATCAACACTGAAATGTTATCATTATTATATGATTGTAACTGCCCATACTAAATACTTTCTATGTTAATTATATTATATATTAATATATAATTACGATAGAAATAAAATTAAAGGTCCCAAAATATGTTCCATTTCATTATATTACTGATTCGATTTTTTTGGAATATGGCACTAGTTAAATACAAACCATACATTATTCGTTAATTTTTTCCGTAAGAACGACATATAATGGAAAAATACTGTAACTAAGCAAGTTTTTTCTGCAATAATGACACAAGTGAGTATCGCATGGCGTTTCGAATTTACCATGTGAACACAGTACATTTGAAACACAAATGTATTTTTTGTTTTAAAGTTTATAAATCAGTGTAATAAAGTTAATTAATGGATACTGTTATATTTTAAATAAATAAAGTTTAAAATTTAAAACTGCGCATTAAAATGACGAATTTCGTGTTGTGACTGTTTTGCAATAAGTGAGCAATTACGTTGTGTGGAATTAGGAGTATAAATAATTTCTAAAATAACAATCCCTAGCATGTTTAATTTATCTAGAGATTATATCAGAAAAGTATTTATATTATTAGGAAACGGGATTAGTAAAGGTCTTAGGCTAAAATAATTAGTAATTTAGATTAATTGTTTTCTTTATGTTTATCTTATCAAAATACAGATATAAATTTGTACGTTGATTAATTCAGGCCGTTCATATAGATTTATTTAATCTGCAGATTACTAATTACACTAAGAACTGATGATAACAGACCATAATTACTTATATAAATGAAAACTCGGGAAAAATCGCTCTAGCAGCAATTAGTGAAAGATGAAGGTGCTCATAGCTGCAGTGGTTTTCACTCTAGCCTTCGCGGCTACTTATGCTGAAATTGCTACGATAGAGGATATAACTGCCTATGATTATCATAGGAGGATTGGTATCCCAGAAGCAGCAAGAATCAAGTAATTAGAGGAGGAAACAATTAAATCTGGGGATTTACAGAGCAGAATCGTTGGTGGCAGCATTACTGATATTTCAGAGGTTCCCTACCAGGTAATTTTCCCCCCAAAACTGTAAGATCATTAAATTTCATTTTTTAAATTTTATGAAATGGTATATTGTAGTTGTATTTTTCAGGCTGGCCTAGTAATCACCATTTTATGGGTGCTGACGTCAGTTTGTGGAGGGTCTTTGATTTCAACAGACCGTGTAGTGACCGCAGCTCACTGCTACTCTGACGGAAGTTTCACCGCTCAGTCATTTACTGTAGTTCTCGGCTCTAACTTCATTTTTAGTGGTGGAGTGCGTCAAACAACCACTAATATTGCCGTCCACCCCAACTGGAATCCTTCAACCGCTGCCAATGACATCGCTGTACTCCGCATCAATTCGGTCTCCTACACAAGTAAGCTTCTTTTGGACTGAACTTAACAATAGTAAAGTTAATTTGGATTCTAAGCATTTTGGAAATTGTAGGAAAACACAACTATTTCAATATTTATCTTAGCTCATTATGTTGTCATCATACAAACGACAATTTAATAAAAGTCCAAGTAAAAGTAAGAGATTTTTTAAAATATTTATAATGTAGGTTTTACTGTTAAAATCACTTAATTGTTTTATAACGAAAATCTTTCTAACTGTCTTTGATTTATATTGTTTATATCGTCTTCGTACTGCTATCTCTATTTCTATGTTCTACCATTCTTGTTGGATTTCAGACGTGATTCAACCAATTGCACTTCCCAGTGGCAATGAGCTCTCTAACAATTTCGTTGGAAACACTGCACTTGCTTCTGGATTCGGCCGCACTTCTGACAGTAAGCCAAGATTTTTATTACTTGACCTGAAAATTTGCCATTATTAGATTCCTTCCCCGTAAATATAAACAAGCAAAACAGCTAACATGTTTATAGGCTTTTAGAAATGGAATGTTATTGACTGGCATCATAATTTTTCACTTATCGTATATTTTAGCTTATCAAAAATCTGTACTGAACATAAGTCTAGACCATAAACTGACTCATAGAGGGAATATTTGCCATATTCGTTGTTGCTATAATGGCAGATATATTGGTAACGCAGGTTTAATTTCCTCCAGTCCTCTATTACGACTTCACAACGATGATATGAGACAGCAGATTCTCTTACGCCGCCACTATATAGAATTTCCGACCATTATCTTTTATTATTTCCATGTTTTGGTCAGATAATACAGTTCGTTCAAAAAGGTAATAAGGCAATAGGTTTTGGTGGAACTGACACTTGGAAACAAAGCTATTCTATCGGCTTTTCGTCCCTATGTTATTTAAGTCGTATTTATTTCATCAAAAGCCCATTACTAAACTTAGGTCTCCTCAATAAATTACCTCATAGAAAGGATTAGCCTAAGGCAACAGGTAGTGGCGTCCTTCTGATAACAACTTAATTATAAAAACTACAATAATTGTCAATCCGCCCGCAAAGCGTGACAACTATTCTCCAATAAGCAGCGATATAAAACCTTTTTTATATCCATGTTGTCTACTTCAACGACTTGAACTGGACGTTCAATGTACACATCCTGAGGACAGACGTTAGGATCCTGAAAAACTAGACAGACAAGTTACGCCGCGGTTTATAGAATTATCTGTGTTCCGGAGAGAGATAAAGGGCATGGTAATACTAGACTTCAAAGGTAATAACGGACTTCAAACGAAAACCTAAATATAGGCATTTTTTTAAAGTAATGCAAATATATATAAATTTGTACATTCTTAAAAGGGCCCTTAAATAAATAGTAAGTTATAAAGCTAATAAAGAATAAGGAGATGATTTAATGACTTCAAACGAAAACCTAAATATTGGCAATTTTTTAAATTAATGCATAGATCAATTTGTACAATTTTAAAAGGACCTTCAATTAAATAGTAGGTTCAAAAAGCTAATAAAAACAAGGAGATGAATTAATGATTGAAAAGAGGAACGTGGAATTTAGAATGAATCACATAAACAAAAATATGCACATAAATAACTTCTTGTTATAATTACCATTTTAATGTTTAGTTAATATTTTTTTGTAGGTGGCAATATTGGTTCCAATCAACGTTTGAGCTCCGTCAATCTACCCATCATAGCTGACTCTGAGTGCACAAGAATATACGGTACATGGTATCACAATACTAATATTTGCACTAGCGGTGCCGGTGGTCAATCAACATGCCAGGGTGATTCCGGAGGTCCTCTAGCTGTCACTAGTAATGGCAGAAGAATTCTGGTAAGGTTAAAAAATAATATGTCTACAATATAGTTCAAGTTTATTTTATAACGAATTTCCTTCTACAATAATTTCTACTATGGCTACAATTTTTGTTTTATTCAAATAATATTTAGTCTTTTGTTGTTGGAATTCGAATCTATCTGGAGGTGCATGTGACACAAAAAATACAGGAAAGAATTTTAATATCATAATTATAAAAATAATTTAATAATAATTGTTTATTCTATAGGTCGGCGTTACATCATTCGGTCATAGAGATGGCTGCACCGTTGGTTATCCTGCTGCTTTCGCTCGAGTTACGTCATATGTATCATGGATCCTCGCACAATAAAATTTGGCTGTTAATAAACTGTTTTAATTTCTTTTATTGATTTTTAATACATATTAATATTAAATGAACATGCGGAATCATGTTGCCTCCGAGCTGTTCTGCTGATGGATCAAGATCGGCACTGCCAACGCTTATAAAAGCTTAAATAGATTTTATTCTATTTTACTTTTTTACTATAAAAATCCCAACATCATATCGGTCTCTTCCTAGGTACTAAGAACAACTTTTCAAATTGTTCTCCATTCTAAACTAAACAATGTTTTGTGAATTGAATAAATACACTTTATTAAATATACACATTTGTGACAAATAAAAACGTGCGACATTATTACAAGGTTGCATTAAAAGAAAAGCATACAGTTTAGTTTTAGATAAGACTATCCAAACAAAAAAAATGTATAAATTTAACGATAAAAGATTTTCTCTTCTTTTTCTTTATAAGACTGTCCACGGCTGTAGATGGTCCTCTTACAACGTAGGAACGATTTGCCTTCTAAGGGTGGATAATATTGCGCGCGCAGACTTACACGCCACTACGTGAAAAGATATTCATTTATACGATTTAAAATTTAGATGAAGACTTAAATAATAATATTGTTTATTTTTATTAGCTTTTTACAGCGCTTTGCTTTGTAGTAGAATATCAGGAAGACCACGCAAAAGTAATCGTAAAATTTGCACGCCTTCCACTATCTGGTATGCAAAAAAGGGCAGCAACCACAATGTGCAATCAAGTTAGGTAGATATTGACGCTACATTTATTGTAGAGGTAGGAAAAAGTTCCGGTGACCACTTGATAATCATGGATACAATGTTTTTCGGCTTGACAGCGACACAAAGAGCGCAGCTTACGAGTGTGGAGAAAAGTATAAAATATCCCATCGTTTAAATTCACTAAATTACGGGGAAAGAGTGGTTTCATTGATTTATGAAGCGCCACCCCGAAATTGCTCTTCAACAGCTAACTTCCACGAGTATTGAGCGTGCTATGGGGCTCAACAGGCCACACGGTTTTATGTGTATATGTCGGTTAGAAGCTAGAAGAAAAAATTAATGAAAAAAAGAAGCCTAATCCAAAAACTAACGCAAAAAGGTAGAACTAAAACTAAAAAGGAGTTTAAAAAACCAAAGACGACCAAAAAAGAAGGTATGGAAGGGTGGAGGATGCAATGAAGTCCTTGAAGAGCCTATTGATAAAGATTGGATCGAGTGCGATGCGTGCCAGGTGTGGTGACCCGACAAGTGTACCCACTGATTACTTGGGTTTTAGGGTATTTAAATGTAATTTATGCAAGTTATTCACCTGAACAAATACTGCGCCACCTATGCGCAATTATACATACCGGGTTGTGTAAGGTTGCGCAAGTCGTTTTTTTATTAATTAAGTGAAAAGGGATTATGATTGCTCGGTAATTATTATTAAAAGTTATTTCCAAATAAGTTACAATTTAATAATAACAAAGAAACCTGTGCTTAATTCGAATATTTTATTTATATGACCGAATTATTTGAAATTGCGCAAACTTACACCACCCTAGCCTACAGGTGGTAAAGCCACGCCGCAGCTATGTCATGGTGTGACTTGACCGTAGAAGGAACAGGAGGTTCCATCTCTCCTTACAGATTTGTCCTGCATTTTCTTTCTTTGATGTTGAGTGAAGGTGTCCGTAGGTTGCAGTAGTTACTAGGATGATTACTAGGATGGTGTGGAGCCTAGACATTTATCGTCGATTAAAAATAAAAATTCAAATTGTTACGTTGCTACGTCTGAGGATCAAGGTACGTTCAAGAACGCTTTTAAAGGGTTTTCGGTTCGTAATAATATGTACCTATTGTAGTTAAATTATGAAATGTTTGGCACAAAGATTTTAACATAATTATTTTTTTACATAGTTGTTTTTCAGTTCTGCATACACTCTTTGCAATGTATCCTGCAGAACACTGAAAGACTTGCTCCTGGCCAAAGGTAAAGGGTATACTTATCGTTCCCACTTTGTCATGGTTTAGTAGGCGTCGCTTGGTCGCACAAAGTGTAGGGCTAGCCTAAGGTAGCCACTCCGAGCGGGCTTGGCTAGCCCGCTTCATATATGTGTTAGTGGACTGCGGCTTCAGGCCACCACCGCAGCCGAGGTAGACTCGTGGGGGAAGAGAAGTGTGGGTATGGCGATGTGTCACACCTCCTATTCTCCGCGACACTATCGGGGTCGCACCATTGATGCGGTGGTGGTGCGTCCGCAAGGGAGAGGTGACACCATGCATGCACCACTTTCATGTTTGCGTAGGCATTTACCCGCGTGAAAGGCATTTATGTATTTGAGAGGCAATATACCTAATATTCGAGATTGGTATTAATATTAAAATAGGTACTAATTAATCTAGCCTAAATTGTTACTTAATGGCTACTTAATGAATAAAAAATAAATTATAATCTTATCTTGGAACATAAGAATGTTATCTGCGCTTTGGTGACTACGAATCGAATTGATATAAAAAAAATAAAAATGTGGACTAAAACTTCTGGACGAATTTCCATGAAATTTTGTGTGTAGGCATTAAATGATAACGCTTACGGAAGACTAAAAAAGAAGGCTTATGTTTATCTCAATCTTAAAGTTTATTATCAAAATTATAAGGAAAGTGTATGTGAAAATGAAACTCATCACTTAACCAACTTTGCTATCTCAAATAAATATAGATACTTTGATTTTAAAAGGATATATTCTTAAATATATTTAAATAATGTGAATTTCTAGATTTACGAGTCTATATATTTTCTAAGTAGCGGATGTGGGCAGAGAACTGAAACACAAGAATTGTTAGAGGCGCATTATATTGCTACAAGTGTGTACGCTTTAACACTCAACTCGCTTTACGATTCGGTTTATATAAAATATCGTGGTCCGATCATGATCGGCCTAGGCGTTTCGTGAAACGTCCCTTTTTCATGGATTGAAAAATTATTTACCCGCCTTATCACGTTGTGCCTAATAGAAAATCAAGTGAATCGATAAAAGTAACCTATTGCACACCTCATAGCGAAGCGTTATTAGGTAGGTAGTGCATTACTCTCGAAACGTTAAGGTCAAGCAATGTTGTGGTCATAAAATGCCTCTTATGATAGAGGCATTTTATGACCATTAAACATTAAACCATGTTGCACTTATACGATGATATGACTAGCCGTATATCAAGAAAATACTAATTAATCCATCTTTTATTTTCTAAAAAATGATTTCATATTGCTACGTAAAAAAAATTTACGTGGACGTTCGGATGTTGATTTTGTATGTGGTCACGATAACTACCCAAAAATTGGACGTATCGAGACTGCTTTTTTTTATTAGTTTCGGAATTACATCAACTGGTTCCCTATTTCATATCAATAGCCTAGTAGGTACGTTTAGTTTGTTAACGAAATGATTTTCAAGTTTTATTGCTATTAAAATTTAAAGGGGCTTTCATTTTTAGTTTTAGCCCTTGATGGATAAAGAACAAATGTACCATACAGCCTATATCACTTTGTACTTTGTGTAATCGATTTATTTTCGTAAACATTATTGTATATATATTCCCTGTAGGTAACACTACCTGTTAAAATAGAGCGCTAAATTTAAAACACGGAAATATATTTTAAAAGTCAGGTACACATAATGATTTCTTATATTTACGCGAACACTACACATTGAAATAATACAAGTTTTTACGGATTTTATCGCATATATTTAACTTTTTAAATACTCGACGTTTCGAGAGCTTTACAGCACCCTGCTTCGGATCCCGCGTCACAGTGAACGAGTGAAGCCGACCACAGTCAAGCGTGTACCTGCTGTACTGCCATATGTTAGAGGAGTCACTGACAAAATTGGCTACATCTTGAAGCGCGCTTCCATC
>DWHP01009106.1:0-10318 GCA_018247895.1 Parnassius honrathi | reverse complement strand
ATCAAGCCGGGTTCATTTATAAATCCAATTTTTCTATTTCGTCTTGAAAATACGAGATAGCGTTTATTTTATTTATTTTAAATGACTTTTACGTTACCTCCGAAAGACGTCATAAATTAGGCTGACTGAAGTGGGGCGAATACACCACTAATTTTAGATAATTTTAAAACGGTATTGTTTTACTTGTCAAGCTTATCCACTGGTATATGTCAAGTTGATTATATTTTTTATTTTTCACTTGACTTTATCTATAATTTGAATGAGGTTTTGTAAAGATATCGAACTTTATGACGACATTAGTAAAAGTTGGAAAAGCTATGAGAAAACTAAGTAATAAAAATAGTTTAAAATAATTTATTAAGCAAAAAAAAATAATTTCAAATTAAAAAAATTAAGCAAAAACGTAAAAAGGACGCCTTAAAAAAGCTTAAATACCGAATTTCTCCCTTTTTAAATACTTTGTATCGAGCTAGTAAATAAAATAAAAGTATTAAAATAAATGTAGAGCGAGCGAAGTCACGATTGCCATATGGCTGTCAAATGCATCCAAACTATATAAGATATATTTAGAATTCGACCTTGATAATGAACCGCAGCAAGAAATGAAAGTGAAGCGGATTTCTTTTCTCTTTTAACGGTTACGTTTGTCACTGATGACTTAACTAATTCTAATGAAATGAAACGGTAAATTTGTCTTTCCATCGATAACTGTAACGAAAATTCTTCATCTAATAATGTAAAAATGACAAACCACAGGGTGTAAACAATTTCAGTAAGTCATTAAGTTTACTCGTGTAGTGGTATTGCAAGAATATCCACTATCGCATATCGTTCGTAGGTGTTTAACATGCGACAGATAGAAGCAAACCAGTAGATGAGCAGGAGAGTCTTTCTAATAACAAATAGAAAATAAATAACTGTGGTTACCGATGTACTTATCCCCGTTAAGAGATTATCTAAAATAGCCGTCGAATCATATGTTCTGCGGTAGATTTGGATTTGCTGTATGTGTGGAACCGACAATTCATAGACAATTCATCACCCATTTTTGCCACGGAGGTCGTTACCGTGGTAGATCCACGCTGCAGCTATATTATGGTTGTAGCACGAATGGGTTAGCTCGACCGGCGAAGGACCACGCTCTCACAGAATACTAGCATAAAATAGCAGCTTAATATCGCTGTGTTTCGTATGGTAAGTGTAGAGATCCGGAGACCCTTTTTGCTGGGAACGAGACATTCCATCTCAGTCCTTTGAAGTGACAACGCATTTGCATTTTTTTTAATCGAGGATAAATGTAGATGTTTATAGGCCATAGCATCCACTTACCATTAGATGGACTGTGTGCCCGTTTGTCACTCTTATTCTATAAAAAAGACTACTTAGATAATTCTCACAAGATCTTGTAATCTAAGTTGATGACGGCATAATGTCTACTCATTTTACTTTTTTATGAAAAATACTGAAGCAGTTACTGAGATCGCTAATCTTGCCAGGAGGTTCGACTGTGACGAAGTCTTCCTCCTTGGAGAAATTCATAAGAAAGTGAACGTTTAATAAAAAGAAAAAAAAAGATTTTCAGGAAAGAAGACAGCAATGAAGCAACAAACAATTTGCATTAAGACTTACTAATCCCCTTTTTACTTCTGGAGCTCTTTTATCATTCTGTAAGTTTTTAAACCGTTGATTTATTAATCTATGTAAATGATTTCACTTATCTTTAATGATTGCGATTCTGATACAGAAGGTGACGAAGGTGATGCTAACACCGATAAAAGCGATAAAAACGATAGACAAATTTCAATATAAAATAAAAATTGAGTTAGATAAATAAAACACGTAATAACCTAATATACCTTTAATTCATTCATAGCAGAATATATGTGTCAGAAAAAAACTATCAATATTCATTTAGAACTAAATAAAAAGTTTCGATAAATACACACCATTATAGTAATAATTTATCTTGTATTGTCTAGCTTTGTTGATATCAAGTAGTCGCTGAGTGAAAACAATAAGCATTGTATTGCATAGGATTTCGTTCAATAAATGGCCTTGCTGACTCGTTTGTTGTTTAACGTAATATTATTAGGCCAAATTGCGAAATGGCCATTATAGTACCTATATATTTGTAATTAAATTTTGATTGAATAAAATTAAATTTCAACGTTCATGATGAAAATCAAAGTGAATCAAATATTAATATGGATAAAAAAATTATAAGTTTAATTAAATTATGACGACCTAATAAGCCATGCAATAATTCGATGGATACAGGTGGTGCTGGACCATGCTTCGTGGTGTTCCTTCGGGGGAGCCCATTTTCAGCAGTGGAATTTTGTAGGCCTGTAATGATAGTCATAGTGATTCAACTTATAGACAGAGTATAAAATCATAAAACTTATAAGTCGTATAACAGGTACAATTTTTACTTATTTTTCCGTAAAGGGAACTGAAATATTTTTTTACTGAAGAACAAGACTTGTCTGAAATATTCCAAATAAAAAGCATACGAGTATCGCAATAACGCTATTCTTACGTGAAAATTTTTGGGGAAAAATAAAAAAATATTCCGGAAATAAATTTAGTTATCAAATTTAAAAATATTCCAGTTTTATGCAAAAATTCAACTCACAATTGAGCGACGAAAACTTTTTAAAAATGGCTCTATGCTCTAGCTATAGTTGATATTACAGTTAGTTGAAAAAAAAATTATACTCTTGGTTATAAATATAATAAAACATTCCATTACGAAATCTTTAAAAACATTGCCTAACAAAAAGTGTCATCACAAGTAACTTATTACAACACGTACGATCTGTATATAGTTTATCTTAATAGTAGATAAAAATAATGAGGCTCCTCTTCATATTTGGTCACTCTGCACTGCATTTGGTAAGTATTTTGTTAACATTGACAATATTTCATGTCTAACTCCGACTTTATATCTACGTGATATTTATGACGTGGTTTTGTGTACCATTTGCTTGAAAATGTATTTACATCAAATATTAGTCTCAAAATATCGAAATAATCACAAGCTGTGCAAATAGATGTTTAAACACTATACTCGTTTTAAATAAATATGTTTATGATAGGTACATATATAGCTTATCTACATGACCACACTACGTTGTAGTGGCGGTGTAAGAATAACCACTACTCCATATCACACCTTGGATGTCGTAAGATGCGACTGCGGGAAGCAAATCAGGAGATGTGCAGCAGCGTCTTCCTAATAACGACTTAACAGTAAAAACTGCGGTTGCAAACCCGCTTGCCAAACACGGCTATTATGGAAAACATCCCCCCTATGAGGCAACCTATGGGGGAGGTCTATGTTCAGCAGTGAACGCTAATAGGCTGTAACATCATAATTATGACATATTTGACATTTTCATTCCTCTAATTAATGATTGTCTCAAAACTTCCTCATATTTTTCTCACTAAAGTCTTAATGACTTACATGGCACTCATTCGAGGAATTCTAATCCAATATGTAAATTATGGAGTGTAGAAGTAAGGAATACCAACTCCCATAAAAGAATAGTTGAAAAAGTGTCCATCTGTAAGCAGTAAATAACAGTTCAAAAACTCTCCACTACAGCGCTCGAGTAGCTACGGGGTATGATAAAATCGCCGTAAAATAGGTTGAGTGATTTTGAAAATAAAAATTTTGAAAGCAATAAAATAATTATTGTAAAAGGAACTATGGTGAAAGGCACTAGAAAAGTTATAAAAAATTCTTTAAAATTTAGACTGCCGCTACAGTGGCGCCTCCCTTATTTAAAGCATTCCCATGGACACTTTTTTATAAAGAGTCTGTACTCCTTACCTCTACACTCCATAATTGTAAATAAAAGGCGGCGTGAAACCGCCACAGAGAGTCCCACACGTCATTTCATCCCATGGGTGTCGTACGAGGCTATGAGATATGCCAAAATAGCGATCTCGTTAACACCAGGCGTAAAGTGACAAGGCCGGCGACGGGAGGCAGCATTAAAGTTAAAAAAAACGTTTGGTAACTGTGATCGTCAATCAGGTCGCCAACCGTGGCGATCACGGCAGACCCTCTCTTCATTGGAGCCCATACATAGCCGTCGAATTTTACGACCTGATAAAGAAAAAGAAGAAGAAGAAACTTCTCACGTAAGCGATAAAATATAATAGAGATTGTCTAATACAAAATAAATTTGGAAACACCATCTATTCACATATATGAATGTTCTTTTTTGTAGAGCAGTCCACCTGAGGTTAGTTGGTTGCTGTAGCCCTTCTCCCTATCTTCGATTACGAATCAAAATGCAGATGCGTTGTCACCTGTGAGGACTAAGATGGACTGCCTCGTTTTCAGTGAAAGTGGTTTCCGGTTTTCTAAACTTACCATACGAAAAACAGTAGCGTTAAGCTCATATTTTACGCTAGTATACCGTGAGAGTGTGGTTAATCTCCGATACAGCCGACCCATACGTGATACATCTATAATATATCTGCAGCGTGGCTCTACCACATACCACGTATGTTTCTAATTATACTTTTAATTTTATTCGATTCACTTCTAAAAAAAATAACATTCATTCTAGTAAAACATTCAAACATAGATCGATAGTTCATTGCACTTGCATTTAGTTTAAATTAACATCTTACTTTCATTTACACATTAAATTAAATCGACCCTAAACTAGCCTTTTTCCCATTCAACTAACTCGGCCAGGAAAGCGTTAATCATGTTACTGGTAAGACACGAATATAATTGGACCGCTACTCGGGCAGGGAAGCCTCAATGAAAACAATGGATCCCGAGGTGCATTCACAATTAGAGACTGCACGGTGTACAATTAAAGAACGAATTAAGGTTATGAATAACAACCTCAACCTGATCCAAATTGAATGAATGAAAACACAAAACACTCGGTGTGTTAGATCCGTTTATCGATTCACTCCTCAGAGGCTGTAAAGTGGTTGTTTAATCATTAATTAACTTCTATACGATGTAAATTAAATGTAACGACATTATTGACATCTAGTTACTGTTTTATTCTTTAAGAAAACGTTCTCAATATATCAATCGAAATTATATTTACATAGAAACTGTTATCTTATCTGTGATTGTATACTGAAAAGCCGTTTAATATTTTAATAGACTTTTCTTTAATAGTCTTTATATTACGAAGGTATTTTACGAAAAATAATGAATATATATGTATTGATAATAAAAATCTTACAAAAAGTATATTTGTTGTATTTCTCTTTTGAAGAAGCATGTCCCCTTTCTTTTAATCGAATTAATAAATAAATTTGTATTAACATTTCGTCCCGCAAGAGTCGAAAGAGATGACTATAGGAGAGATAGAGATAGAAGATCAATCCCGTAAATGTCAAATATAAAATGTAAACAGTGATAGGATATAACTTTAAAGGTGCGAGACATCTGGCACCCGTCCAGCGCGGCAGCTCCTTCTGCTGCAAATCCTTCTTAGAATGGAAGAAAGTTATGTCCAGCAGGCAGCAGCAGCAAATATAACCAGTAACAAAAATAAAACTATTCAGCACTTTTTCAAAATTTCGGTATGGTAAATTAAAATTAAATTTATAATAATATTTTGCTTTTAGAAGAATCATTGTAAACGTTAACTAATTGTCGTAACGAAGAGGAAGTCTATAACATTTTATAAAGTAACTGTGGAGCAACTAGTAAACAGTTTAACACTTTCTCCTATTAAATAGAAATTTACAGATCGTCCGATCTCTGCGCCACTACCATCAATCACAACATCTCAGTTGTTGCTTAGTACAGACCTCGACATAGTTCTCCAATAAATAAATTCTTATTCACACTGAATCCTCAATAGGCTCTTAACATATAACTGACGGTCAATATTTACTAGCTATTCATTCTGAGACCGCGAATGTAGAGACGAAGGCCACACATGACGAGTACAAACTCTATACATAGCAAAACAGCGGCTTTCAAACTTTTCAATGGCTGGTACTCGCCATTATCATGGCCATATAAAGCCACGCAAACGCAATATAAGCAGAAGATTCCTAAATAACTTTAATCTTCTTTGTTAACTGTAGATTTACAACACGCAAAAATTAAGTTATAATAATCATTATTGGATATACATTTAAGAAAACATAATCAGATTTTTAGTGATCTGTATTAAAAATGATAAACATCATAATAAAATAAAGAAAATAAAATCGTCAATACAAGATTAGTACAAAATTCTTTTTATTTAATTTATCTATCTTACCAATGCCTTCCTGCAATTACAATGTAACCAATTTATTTATCGATAAGTATTAATCTATTGAACTATTTTGTTTGAAGGCGCAAGCCTTAAAGTTTGAGAACCACTAGTACAATAGTGGAGGCGGTACGGTAATGACCATACTGCTATGAAAAATTTTCAAGCTTTAAATTCACAGTGCAGTGTGACTTTAACTTAATTGCCTTACACGATAAGACTACGTCATCAGCCGCAGTAACATTATTTAATCTGGGGTATTGTATATGTAATTTGTATATAAGCAAAAAAAAAAAAATAATCAAACAACTTTCAAAACATATCTTTAAATGTAAAATGTAACATGTAAATGTTAAGTAACGTATTTCCTAATGATTTCTTAGATTAACGCAAGTAATACGCATGAAATAAAACTGGATCTACAGATAAAAACCGTGTTTAATTTTACTTATTTTTGACGTTGACAAAAAAACGTCAAAACTCGGCCAGGAATTTAAAAAAAAATAAGTGAAGATATACTAGTTTAAATCCATTAAACTGGTTTTATTTGACGTATGATCTTTTACTGCATTTCATTACGTTGTATTAAAATATTAAATAGATATATCGAAGTCAGCTTTATTTCTGTAGATAACTAAATAATACTGAAGTAAATTATTCACCTCAAAAAAGAGACTAGTTCTGTGCCCCGCAGTGGGACGTATAATAAGATGTTACTTTATTTTTTAATAATTTTCCACTTTTATCGAAAAACGCGTTTACAGTTAACTATAAACTCAATCGTATTACTTATTAGAAGAAATGCCACCAAGCACGATCCTGAGACAACTACATCCACTGACTTTCTGCATCTCTTATGCATGTAAAGTATATGATCTTAAAATTACAATAAGCAATAACTTCACTGGTGCCGGCATCAAACTCTGGATATTCACGCACTACGGCACTAAAGAAGAGCGTCCCACTTCTAAGTTACTAGAGTCCTTCTACTAAACACCTTTTTGCTATTTCCATAAATTATTTGTACACCTAAAACACATACAATTGATAGATACAAATGATCCTCAATACGTAAAAATGATGTAATCTAAGGACCGAAGATTAAATTAACAGTTAATATCGTAATAACACGCAATGTAAATGATGACAACATAAAGTTAAAGCGATACTGCAAACAAAACATAACTTTGAAGGTTGACACTTAAGTGGGCCTGAAGGTGCGATATCTATAGGGTGACGATATATTTATGGTAAAAAGCGGCATCAACTTATACTTACAGTACTCTCGGTTCGAACTCGGGGCTGCACGGTCTACATAGGACTTAAGATCACTAGACCAACGATGCAGTCAACATAATTGTGATAATAGTTACTGTGTTGATTAGAATGAAATACAGAAGTTGACGGCTCAGTAGCTGAGTGACTGAACGTTTGGTGCAACGCTGCATGGTCGCAAGTTGAATTCCGCACGGAACATATCTTTGTTTAAATAATTGTTCCGAATCTAGATAATGGTCCTTGTGCAACTTATGAATTTCTTCCAAGGCGTGCCGATTTGCTCGATCTTCGGCTTCACGTACCCAGGTGTGCAATCAAGTAATGCGTAATTTTAATTATTGTTATTAAATACAATAAATAATTTAAATTACGTCTTTAATTTATGTAATTTATACGTAGTAGAACTACGCTACAGCTATGTTATGGATGTAGTACAAATGGCTCGGGTGAATCAGGTAAAGACCACGCCTTCACAGAATACCAGCGTAAATATCAGTTTTGTGCTGCTGTGTTGCATGTAGTGTGCTTAAAGAACCGAAGTTCTTTTTTACTGTAAAAGAGACATTCCACCTTAGTCCACAGGAGTGACAACGCATCTGCATTTTGATTGTTATCTGAGGACAGATTCACAGCACCCAATTACCATCAGGTGGATTGAGTGCTCGTTTCTTACCATTATTATATTAAGAATTGCAATCTCTTTTCTTCTATTTTTTTTCATTTTCGTTAGTTTCTACATTTTTTAGACGATAGGTTGCTTTTAATTTTTCGGCTTATATTATACTCAAAACTAAGCCAAAGTTTAGCCGACTAATATTAAGCATATGCAAATACATGAGCAGTAACATACATATGTGAAATTATTTAACACAATTCCCACGTAACGAATACATGCACAAAAAACACTAGTGTACTAACACCTTAATCGTTAAAAATCGTGATTTCAGCAACGGTATTAAACACTGCAGTTGACAAACATCTCTCAATACATTAGCGTGTGTTTAAACAGGTACATAATAGGAACAAGGTCGTTCATTAATTAATAGCGAGCTGTCATGTGTGATCGACGTATAATGTTATGCTAAGCTCCGACGTTTAATCTTGCATTGCAGTAAAACCTGTCTTTGGCTACTTTAAAACCAGATAAGATATCTTTTTCGAACTCCTTGTTGAAATAACGGTAATAGAGTGGTCTATATTGTTCTTTCCCATGTCCATGAACTCTTCAATTATCGACTTTACTCTTTGGCAACGCGCAACGTATCAGATAGCAGAACATTCTAACAGTATCTCCTAAAAACGCAAGTGCGAACTCATCAATGAATGTACACCTATTGTTGCGTATCTCAAAGATAATCTTCATCTTTAAAAACCGATAGAATATTCTATGTAGATGTTATCCAACAAATTCAAGACAGGGCAAAAAATAATTAAAAATATATACAATGATGCTTTAACGCATGGTTGACCGTTGCTTTCACGTACTAATAAATTCATTAGTAATATCATTGACGTACCAGCTCAATATACCGATAAAAGAACTTTTTATAAAAACAACCAGCTAAGATTAACCAACTTTATCATTGTGGCTATGAGTTGAAACGAACGCTACACTCGAACACGCATACACATCAAAACGTATTTCACGTTTTAATATTTTTTTAAATCTTTCTTAGAGAATATCACGCATAAGCATACGAGTAGCTTCATTTTTTAAATACAAGCAAACTTTTATTATGACCAATAGTTACTAACTAGGCTAGGTTCAATGTAAAAAAAGGCTTAAGTTATTTTTTTATAACAAGGGGGCACACGAGCATGCGACTCTACTGATGGTAAGTGTCGACCGCCGCGCCGCCGACTGTGGATAGTTGATAACTTATGCTTATAAAGATACTATTGTTGATTGTGTGGTGTAAGGTTGAACGAAAAATATAAACATTTAAATTTCGAATTAATGTTTTTTTTCGTACTAAATTTAAATGTATTATTTGCATATTGAATTTATTACGGTACTCACGAACTCACTATTGGATAGTAAGGTTCGATCGAAGTGACATATTTTTATAAAACAAAAGCTTCAAATCAGTACTGAGAAAAAGGAACGCTGTCAAATGCTGTAACTAGTAAGAAAAATTCTTCAACAAAATAATAAGCAATACCAAATATAAATTAAATATTGTAACTTAAAGACCTTGACCAATTTTATTGTATGAAGAGGTTGCCGAGGCTTCTTGTTCATTCTCGACTAGAAAAATATTGACAAAATCTCGGTTTTGGTCCATTGCCACTACTTTTTCATTTAGTACGACAAATATTTACGTGTCAGTAAGACGGATTGGTTTTTACTTAATCGTAATTCAATCAACTGAGCAAAGGAAACGCATGGCTGATCCGCATACTCATATTTTTAATGAGTTATCGATGTAACTTAATATCTATTTATTTTTAAAAGATACTAAGAATGTTTGCTTCAATGCTACTTTTCTAAGTTTATGCAATTTTAAGTTTAGCATTATTAATAAATTATAGAGAACTTTTAATGAAGATATTTTTAAGATTTTTTGATCAAAAAATTCTACATAAATGTGTAACGTTGATTTCCAACTGACATACAGGTAATAAATAGGATGGCCAATGGAGTCATTTGCTGGTTATTATTTTATTTGGGCTTAGAATGAAAGGGCTTGAAATAGGAAAATTTGGACAAAACACCAATCATCCAACCTCCTACAATATTATTAAATAAATAAATAAATCTTTGATAACGATGAACATTATCCAGT
>DWHP01009105.1:0-10318 GCA_018247895.1 Parnassius honrathi | reverse complement strand
CACGAGGTTGCTATTTTAACATTTCATCATCATCGTTCATCATTACAGACCTTCACAAGTTCAGTGCTGAACATAAGTCTCCCCTATGTTCAGCAGTGGACCTGAGTGGTCCTGAGCCACCTGCATCCATCGACTTCTTGCATGTCTTGCCAGGTCGATCGCCTACCGGTACGAGGCTGCCATTCGATGGTTGTAGGAATAGGCAAGAGAGTGGTACCTATCTAGACGGACTTCTAGGCAGGAGAAGGTGTCCTATGACCTAGCAGCTACATCATTCATCTACCAAGTTATTTTGCTATTTCTCTCATAGTAAAATATTAAATATATATTGATGATCATTAATAAAAGTTGAACAGCATTTTTAAGCCTACCACGTTATTTTAACAGTCAGTATGATAAGCCACGAGGTTGCTATTTTAACATTTCATCATCATCGTTCATCATTACAGACCTTCACAAGTTCAGTGCTGAACATAAGCCTCCCCTATGTTCAGCAGTGGACCTGAGTGGTCCTGAGCCACCTGCATCCATCGACTTCTTGCATGTATTGCCAGGTCGATCGCCTACCGGTACGAGGCTGCCATTCGAGAGCCTTTTTACTATTAATTTAACATTTATTATATCCAGTTTGTTTTAATTGTAGATTTCCAACAAGGAAGTAACCAGTTATAGTACGTCATCCGATATACAAACGCTCAATTCCAAATTTAAAAGGAAAGCCCGCGCCGGCGCCGGCGCATATGATACTTTAATTTCCCAGAACGCCGATAGGGGCGCCACCGTGTGGGAACCGTATGGTGCATTGTTCTTGCGATTTCACCTGACTCTCATCTTCGACACGTCAGTTAGCTGTTCTGGAAACTACGAGTATATACTTAAAATGTATGTGAGGTACTTTTACTTTTTCTTGGCTCAGGACTATGTTTCTACACTTTTGTGGTATCTCAGAGGTCCCTCACGTTTTTTTAAATAAAAGTATAGATGAATAACGAGTACACAGTCCACCTGAATATAAATGGTATATGCTATAGCCCATAGGCCATCTACATCTATCCACGATTAATACATCAAAATGCCGACGTATTGTCACCCGTGAGGACTAATATGGAATGCCATACTAGTTAAAAGGATTTCTGGTTCTTTACATATACGATACAAAACACAGCATTGTGCTGCCATGTCACGCTGATGTTTTGTGAGAGCGTTTACCTTCCAGTGCGAGCCGACCCATTGGTAGTACAATCATATTACACCAACACCGTGGCTCTATCGTACATATATTATATAATTATATACTAAAAACAAGTGAAATTAACCAACACGCATTATTTCAAAGGCGAGCCAGTCTTTCCTGCTGCAAATCCCCTTAAAAATAGGAGGAGTTCTGTGCTGAGCAGCTAGAATCAACAGCATAAATTAAATCAATGTTTAAATAGGAGCCGTGTTAACTTGGACGCTAAGATCTCACTGTAAATTTCACAGTACGCGAGCAAACAGATTCAATCTTCGCTGATATCAACGAAATTGTTAACTGCAATTTTAAGCGCTGTTTTACCACGTGCTCGACGGTGACGGTAAACATCGTCAGGAAACCTGTATGTACCAAAAATAGTAAGCAGACTTAATTTTGAAGCCTATACTGTAAAACTAGTTAACTTTATGTTCTGTAGCATAATGTCGAATGGTATTTTGCTATTGGGACACGTGAACAAAAGAGGGATATAACAGCAATATATACTTTAAAACGTAAAGAGTCTCTCTGACAAACATTTATAAAAATGTAATGTACGTACACAAAAATAAAAATAGTTTCACAAAAATAAGTGATATTCATTCTGTAAATACTAGGAACAGACACAAGCTAGTAGTACCAGTTAATCGACTCCACTGAGTCAGTAATTCATTCTTGGGGCGATGTATACGCTTTTACAACAAAATCTCTGAAAATATACAAAATTTGACCTGCACAAAGTTCAAGAACTTTATTAAACTATGTTTTTATAAAAAGTGTTATTATATTATTAAGGAATTTATAAATGATAATAACCCTGGGAAAGGTGATCGCTACCAAGCTATTTTCTAATTTGTATTGTATTGTTAATTGTAAGCTGTTTTTTTTTCAGAAAGTCTAGCTGGATTTCTATAAGTATTATTTATAATCTATATTGAATAAAAAATTCTGTTTCTGTTTCTATCGCATTCTTAATAGATTTTTGCATAGCGGATCTAGCGGATAGAGTTTTGTTCTTTCTTTTCCGTTTATATACATAAATTTGTACTCCCTCAACTACACAACAGAAAATCATAGTGTGGAGTAACTTTTATAAACCTTAAATAAAAAATTGCACAAAGACAAACATGCAGACCCGATACAATCATTTGTATAAATATAAATATTTGTCCAATGCGGGATTTGAACACGCGGCCCTCAGCGTCATTACTACAAGCTAAGCTACTGCGCCACAAAGCCGTTCTCTTAATTATTACTACACACAGCACACATTTATAACTCAGTACCAAAGCACGTAGAAGATATAAAATAATAATATAAAACAACGATTTCGTCACCCATTTTATTGTAAATACATAACGCAAAGATGCATGCAATTGGTTTTCTCATGAAAGTGTAAATATAAATAAAAAACTCGCTTAACAATCGACAAGCTACTCCGTTAGAAATGCCGCATTCCGTTTCATCTAAACAAATACTGTAAGAATGATTAAAGCATTGAATCAGACTATTGTTGCACGGTTTTTAATAATATGTTATGGAATCCATAATTCAAACGTAATTAACCCAGTGGCTCAGGACATGCCATAAAGCATTCCTTAGGGGAGGCTATATTGGCAATGATGATAATGACGTAAATATTTAATCGTGTAACCAGCAACAGTCTGTCATTATACATTTCTCAATACAAATATCAAAACGTTGTTGTAAATGGCTACTGTTGGTCATGTGCATCTGCAACGTAGTTTAAACAAATAAAGCAAAGGAAATAGATGCATAATCTCACCAAGCCAACTCAATGGTACAACTCGCTGCCCCAAATTATACTAGCTTCTTTTACGCAGTAATAGATGAGACGGTGAAACGTACTCAGATGGATTCGTAGGCCGGTATCCCGCGATATAATCATCATTATCATTATAACACTCTATTTCTCTTTTATGTGGTAGAACCACGCTGCAGCTATATTATAGTTGTAGCACGAATGGGCACGAATCTCACAGAATACCAGCGTAAAATAGCAACGTACTGCTGCTCTGTTTCGTATGGTGAGTGTAGAGAATCGGAGGCCCTTTTTAGCTGAATTTAGGCATTCCATCTTAGTCCTCAGGGGTGACAACGCATTTCCACTGCTGAACATAGACCTCCCGCGTTCATTGCTTCATATAAAGAAATTTGCCACAGTTGCCACGCTTGGTAGACGGTTTGGCAACCGCAGTTTTAGAAGACACCACCAGCTATCTCTGTTTAACTTTTTTGTCAACTATCAACACATGGGAAAAATATGGGGTAGCTGATTTTCTTATGTCATTTGTATAGTAAAATATGTGCCTTGGCTCTAATTGCGACTTTGTAGCTTAATATTTAACTGAACACCATTACCTGAAAACAGATTGCATAGGAATCCTGGCCCTAGATAGAAAGGAAGGTATAAATATCCACAACTGGATATGCGTGTTCAAGTTGCTGTAACTAAGTCCTGCAATCTTCTTTTAAAGAATAAGGCTGACAAACGAGCACACAGTGCACTTGATGGTAACACGGACCCACCTCTGACCTCAATTAAGAATCAGAATGCAGATGCGTTTTCACCCCTAAGGACTAAGATGGAATGCCTCGTTTTCGGCGAAAATTGATTTCGGTTCCCTACACTCACCATGTTCACAGCAGCATTAAGCTGCTATTTTACGCCGGTGGTTTTTAGCGTGGTCCCTCCCCTGGCGAGCCAATTCATTTGTGCTGCAACCATAATATTCCAGCAGCGTGGCTCTACCACGTTTATTTTGACATTTATATTCCTCATTGCTACTTAATCCATTTTTAAACACTTTATCAAACACTTTTTGTGCCTCGGTATTTAAATTTGGTGCAGGGCAGCGATGGCCAACCAATGGAATGGGTGTCATCGATGGCATACGACACAATATTTTGGGCACACCACCGACCACATACGAGTAGCTAGCTCACTACTACAATACCTCATGTATTGTATTACTAACGAACGCGAGAGATCCTAGTTACATCGTGGACTACTATTATTAATGACGCCTAGTTCGTTTCATTATCATCACCATCATTACAGCCCTTCACAAGTCCACGCCTCCCACAAGGAATGCGTAGTTCGTTTACGCATAGCATAATAGTCAATTTCATTGACACAACTGTATTCAAAAGTTCATTTGTGTTATATTTAGGATTTTACAACCCCAATATAAGTTCGTGTTTGTCATCTTATCTGCAACAACAAAAGTCACACTAATGTTAGTTTAACTTGGATTGCGCGTATAACTGATTTATTATTATTTTCCCAATATTCACGATGTCATTTTTTATACGGCACGTCTATTACCTAATTAAACATTTCTTTAGAAAAATGGCACGTTGATACTTAAAGGTACGCCACGCCACCCCTGGTGTAGGGGAACTCAATGTGGTCAGAATTGCATGCATTCAGATTTTCCCGCTGAAATCAAAAAGATTTCAAATGCAAGTTCGAAAATAGTAATTTGTTATTTTTGCAAAACCATTGGTTGTTTCTTGCGAATCTAAGATAGGACTCTGATGATATGATATCTGCACTCTGATATTCTAACTTAAAATCAACACAATGATGTTAAATTACGTCGATAACATAATTAAAGACAAATCACGTGTTAATAAGCCATTTCTTTTTAAACACGTTGTAATCTTGAACGTGGAAAGTGATCTCTTTACAGGGGTGATGTTCACACATTATTTTCAAATATCGCACAAGACAATAGCCATTGTTGACAGAACGCGACGTCAGCGTTCCACGGACTTATCTCGAGATATCGAAAACTGCACCGTATCATTCGATTCTTCTCTTGACACAATCGATTTTGATGATGATGATTTTTAACGTACTGGAAAAGTGATCGATTTATTAGGAACTCTGTGATCGGATTGGGGAATATTATGAATCATTAACGTAGTGATTCATTGAGTTTTATGGATGATTCAGTGTAAGTCATATTAAACGTTGAGGGATAATCTACCAGCCCGGTAAATATTGAATGAGCGAGAGTTTTAAATTGTATTTAATTTTGGTTATTAGTTTTCTACTATTTTAGTAAAACATTGTCCACAGAGCGAATTTCGGACACGGCGGCCAGTCTGAACGGATATTAACCCTCCGTGCAAGACAGTATTATAGTGCACAAGTATATACGCATGCACGGGTGCACTCTTTATCCCCTCACTCCGATGGGACGGTAAACCAACACGACCGAAGAAAGATCAAGCGCAGGACCAACGGCTTTGTTTTCCGAAGCACGGGGGTGAGACATCACCAACTTCCTAACTCCGGGCAGCTACTGAGAATATCTTGACGGAAAAACTCTATAATCGATTTTTTTGCCCGACTCGGGATTCGAACCCAGGACATCACGATCAGTAGTGGCACTACTACAACCACTAGACCAACGAGGCAGTCAAACATCAAACAAAAGTTAAACATACAATAAAACATACAATGAGTCTTCAACTTTGACAAAGGCGAATTTTTTTGATTAAAACTTCATATTCCTTACGAACCTGATGTGTAGCTAACCTAAGCAATTGCTTACCTCCTTTCAACTAGTCTTTAATTAGTACCGATAACAGTTAGTTAGTAGTGGTAAATTAAAGCAAATTTTTTAATGTAACTCTTGAATGACAATATACTGGTCGGGTAGGAGAAGAGCTCGCAGTAAATTTCACAGTACGCGAACAGTCCGGGTGCGATCGCCCCCAATGAAATTGTTAATTGCAAATTGAAGTTCTGATTTACTACGTGCTCGACGGTAAAGGAAAACGTCGTGAGGAAACACGCATTGGGTCAGAACGGTGGAAACTTCCTTGTGTCCACGTGAAAAAGAGGTCTGTATGTGAGGAACAGTGGACTAATAAAGTCTGTGACTTTACTTTACTTTACATTACGAGAAGAAGAGAATCCATCGCCTTATTTTTTCACCATTGTCGGAGTGTCACCCAGAAATTAAGATGAAGAGATAAAGAACATATTACTAGGAATTAAAAATCTGCCAAAATAGCAACAAAACTACAAAAAAATGTTAAAAATTCAACTAAATGGCTTTAATGGGAGTGAACAAAGTATTTAGCTACAATAACGTATGAAATAAGTAATAAATAATAATAAAATGAAGAATAAAAATACTTTTTTCCCATCTTAAGCATCTGTAACATATGTACGTTTAGAAAGAAGAAAGCAAATTAATAGATTCTGAGTATTTTAAATTTATAGCTACGGTCGAAAGCGAAGACGTAACCCTTACCGATATTGACGACCAGAGTCACAGTTGTGAATCACGGAAAAATTCTAAATTAGCAATTATAATAAAATTCTACAGTTTCCTTACTATGAGTCTAAAAGCGAAATTTTATTGATTGAGAGCAATGATGATTATATAATCGAAAAATTTTATCAACCTAATAACATTAAAAAAGAAACAATTATATGTCCTTGACACTGTCGTTAATGCACAATCACGGAAACATGGTTACTCACACAACACAACACAACGCACACATTGAAACATGTAAACACGTGGAACTGCACACAGCTAGTGCAATATGCACCGCTGATAACTTATCACTAGATAAGCGATCTCGTTATCAGGGATGCAACGGACCGAACAGCCACTTTAAACTAGAATACATAGTTTTAAAAGGAATCAAGTAGGGATTTGAGTTGTAAGATAATTATTATATATCAAATGTGAATGTAGCGTTATGGTTAAGGTGTGAGGAAAATATTGTACGTAGTAGAGTCACATCGGAGCTATTCCTATATTTATGGTTGTAGCGTAAATGAATCGGCTCAACTGAGCAAGAAACACGCTCTCATAGTATACGAGCGTAAAACAGCAGCTTAATGCTGCTGTGTTTCATATGATGAGTGTAAGGAACCGGAGAAACTTTTTTGTTAGAAACAAGACATTCCATTTTAGTCATCAGGGGTTGCAATGCTTTTACATTTTGATGTTATTGGTAGATGTAAGTGTCTGTGAATCACATCATCAACTTTCCATCAGGTATTTACGTGGTAGAGCCATGGTGCGGCTATATTAGTTGTAGCACAACTGGGTCGGCTCAACCGCGGTAGGACCACGCTCTCACAGAATACCAACGTAAAATGGCAGCTAAAGTCTGTTGTGTTTCGTATGGTGAGTGTAGAGAACGGGGGACCCTTTTTATTGGAAACGAGACATTCCATCTTAGTCCTCATGGGTGACAATGCATCTGCATTTCGATTCGTAATCGAGGATAGATGTAGATGTCTATGGGCCACAGCAACTACTTACCATTAGGTGGACTGTGTGCTCGTTTGTCACCCTATCCTATAAAAAAACGATGATGTGTTTTTCTAGGTGATCTGACTCTTTTTTGCCTAGAAGTCCATCTGGTATCTTTCCTGCTATGTTCAGGGCTGATGGGTAAGGAGAACCAGTATAATTATAGATTGTGAGCCATTCTATCTTTGCCCTCAGCGGTGACATAGCACCTGTAGCCTTCTTTGTTCCTTTGTCAGCTGCATGTGTCCATGCATTACAGGTGGCCACTTATCATCAGGTGGACTGTGAAATTGTAAACCACTTCGGTTTTATTAAAAAAAAATCTTTATGCCGAATGAGTTTTTAATATATTGCGAGTACGATATAATATATATGGCGAAAATCGAACAAATAGACATCCACGACAAAATGAGGCGATGGACTGGTTCTTACCTCAGTACACCAAGGCGCAGCTTATCTTACTAACAATATATATTAGGAGTAACTCCCTTATTCGCTTAATACGAAGTAAAGGTGTCGCGAGAAATATCTGAAATTGTATCACGGATAACAATCACGTACAGTACCTTATTAACAAGCCTTTAGTGAATTCCGAGAAACCATTGTAAAAAGAATGTTATGTTGTGGTCGATGTACTTTCGTTATTGCTTTATTGTAATTTCACCATTAATTTGCGTCAATAACGAAATCGTGCTTGTAATTTGTAATTGAAGGTGTCGTGGGAGAGTCTATGACGTTTTTACCATCTCGTAAAAGTAAAATTTAAAACTGAGACCGGTGACAGAGAGCAGCTTCATAAGTGCACGAAGTTTAATACTGCTATAACACATTCGCCTGTAAAGCTTGAAAATCGTATCAAACCGTACCTATAATGGATGAGGCTCAAGTTCCAAACCAGTGGATGTTTATAAGCTGATAAACAAGAAACACTACAAACATGTGCACCAACATAATGAAAAAACTAAAACTAAAAATTTAAATTATCATACATTCCTACTAAACGGGGTATGGTGCCAAGAACGCTGGCTGCCTATTTTCGCTGAACGGCTATTCCTTTGAGCAAGAAAAGAACTAGAACTCTAAAAAACCCTCTTATCACCCATCAGCAGTGATGACAAGTCGTGGATACAGTTTCTTTAGGAACTTCACCACTCGTGGAGCCCACGGACCGATAGCTTCTACAGCAAATGACGCAAGTAAATAGATATATCACATATCAGAGACTCATACACATGCCAATTATTCAGTTCAGTTACCTCTGATGCCGCTCCGGCCCTAAAGGAGATACCCTTGAGATGACAGGTTGTCAAAGTGTCTACGCACGACTTATTAGGTTAAAGAACCATGACGGACAATCTACCAGTACTTTTCTAACATGAAAGTTACTGATAAAGTTGACAGATTGCCGCTCATACTCAGATTCTTAGGGCTAAGCTCAAGCTTCTCTCATCAAGTAATGCGTAAAATGATTACTTAATAGCAAAGCGTGATGAAATTCTCTAATCGAAACAGCTAGAAGTCGGATCAGATCTTGGTCACTATGGAGATTATGAAATCATCCAATCGTAATAGGTACTTGTTCTTGAGTTAAGATTTTAATAATATAATTTGATTGACATTCGATATAAAACACGACATGATCGACGCGATTTTGAATCTGAACCAAACCGTCTTATAATCAATCTAGAAGCCTTTAAATTTGAAATCCTTAAAGCGTGTTTTCATCAAAGCGAACGCACTGATACCCAATTTGGCCAATGCAAAAACAGATCGACGTTAAGCGCGCCGCCCTGCCGAGCGAGGCTTTATTAAACAACGCTTCCGTGCGACGGAATGTACTCGCTTGTAATGAAAACGTTCGGCGAATTTGAGCCAAGCGGTGCACTCAGTGGGAATCCTTCTTACCACTCGATACAAATTACATGTATGAAATATTTTAGTCGGATTTCAGTTTACCGATGCCATATGTTTTTCGACTGTGTAGTGTGACTAAATCATATAGTCCCATGGGTGTCCTAAGAGATGACGGAGAGAAATTGAAACAAGTGACGAGCAGCAACATCTTCCTGATTACAACTCAAAGTAATAAAAGGACTGTGGTTGACAACCCGATTGACTATGGTAGAATCCCCCCTATGAGGCAATATATGGGGGAGGTCTAAGTTCAGCGGTGGACTGGCTGGACAGGCTGTGATGGATGATTGGTGTACGGGATAATTTTGTCAAAATAATTGTGAACCTATTTTAACGATTCTTATAAAAAATACCATTAATGAGGTTATACTTAAAAGTCGATTCCATATAAATTTAGAGAAAATTTCCACCCCTAAGGATTAAAAAAAATATCTAGTTGTTACCCTGTCATTTCGATATTCCCTAGTCCGCGTATATGTATAAAAAATATATACTTTTAATAAAAAAGTAAAAAGAAGCTTGTTGTATGACATCCATTTTATTCTTTTAAGTCGCTTTGACTTTTAATTAAGTAAAATCGACATTAATTTTTGTAAAATTATTTCATAGGTTAAATTAAAGCAATATGTAAATCAAGTTATTACTCATGTGTTTGAAACATTATATTTCTTACTAGCGACCTCCCCGGCTTCGCACGGGCTGATATCTGGTTTCTACAATAGCGTCACCTACTGGATTCCGCTATTCCTATAACCTTTGCGGAAGTGCAAGCGATACGTTGACAAAGTTTTACCGCAAACGGATGAATGATATGCCAGCGCATAAAATACATATACAATCAAACAAATATATATATATA
>DWHP01009104.1:0-10319 GCA_018247895.1 Parnassius honrathi | reverse complement strand
AAATGGTATTCGATTTTTAAAACCAAGGAGTTTTCAATTAAAAAGATTTTAATATGACAGGAATAGTGGAAATATTCAATTTCCGATACTTTTAGTGCAGCCTTGTAGGAGTATCCTCCCTCAAGCTGCCACCCGCATAAGGTCGACACATATACAACGACGTATATACAATACAACGACATACACAGCCAAAGGGCAGTCATAAGATTATAATAATACTTCGCCATTAGAAAGGGTTTGTGTCACTGTTGTTGAATATGAATTTTTCCATCGTATTTGACTCACCCATCATCAAGTTAACTTCAATCATTCTAAGGTGGGAAAATTACGGATATATATTTTATGTTGTTATATAAAACACCATGAAAGTGAGAAATTCTGCAGCCCCGTCAAATAGGGACCCGACTTGGGCAATGATGAAATTCGGCTGCTAAAGGTCAAAAAAGCACCGGACGCGGATGGCATCTCCAACCAAGCCCTTAAACAGCAGAGCAGGTGATCGCCTTATTGGCCATAATCTTCAACGCCTGCTTCGACTTCAGCTATTTCCCCAACTCTTGGAAAGAGGCAACTGTCATTGGCATTCCCAAGCCAGACAAACCTCACCACCTCCCGTCCAATCACCGTCCCGTCAGCTTCCTCAACGCCATGGGGAAACTTTTCAAACGAGTTATTCTCATGCGCATGAGGCGCTACCTGTTTCCCACAGATGGCGACCCTCATGTCATCCCTCAACAATTTGAGTTCCGAGTTCAAACACTCGTGCCCCCAGCAAGTTCACCGTATAGTGGAATATATCCTCAGCGGTTTTTATCCTCGTCGTCAGAAGACTATCGCGGTCTTTTTCGACATTGCCAAGGCATTCGACAGAGTCTAGCATGAAGGCCTTATCTACAAATTGTACGACTTAGGCCTCACTGACCGTCTTGTCCGCCTCGTAGCCTCCTATTTGAAGGATCCTTTTGTTTTAGACACGAAGGCACGCTATCCTCCACTCGTCAAATCAAAGCCGGTGTCCCTCAAGGCTCTGTGCTTGCCCCTCCTATACATACTATACACCAACGACATACCTATCCCATCAAATGGTATTAAACTAGGCCTCTTCGCAGATGACACAGCCCTCTACTCCAAACGCAACTCACTGCTACAGATTCGGAACAAGATCCAAAAAACAGTTAACGACTTATGAACTTGGTTCCAAAAATGGCGTATCGATGTAAACCCAGAGAAGAGCTCCGCCGTTTGCTTCGAACATAAACGACGCCGTCTCACTGTCATTCCGCCAATCAGGGTGTTAGGAACCCCTGTCCTATGGCAAACAAAAGCCAAATATTTTGATGCAGGGCTCACTTTCGAGCCCCATATCAAAAAAGTTACTCGCACCGCACGATTTTACACGAGTAGGCTCAACAGTATATTGGGCAGACACAGTAAAATGTCCCTCCGAAACAAGCGAACCCTATATAAGATCTGTATACGACCTGTTATGACCTACGCGGCCCCCATTTTCGCACATGCCAAACCCAACATTATAAATGAACTTCAAATAGTTCAAAATCTCTTCCGTCCCTATTATGTCCGTAATGCTGACCTTCACCAAGACTTAGAGTCAACAATTCAACGGTTCCTCAAAACACTTCCTGAGAGTTTTTTCAAAGCCTCAGAGCCCCACCCAAATCGCCTCATTCGTGAGACAGCTGCCTATGCAGCCCCTTTTCACACTCGCTACAGTGTGCACAAACCGAGAAACCCTCTCTCGGACCCCCCCAACAAGCTTTCGACTGACCTGAACTGCCTCCTGGCGGCTCAGGCCGAGCCCACTTAACACATCTCTTAATCTGCCTTAGTTAGGCAAACTTCTAAGCGGCTATTCGCCGCTTGCGCCCTTCTTTCTGCCAAAGAGGGTCGCGTCCGTTTATGGCTTAAAGATCTCTCGTCAGATCAGTAAGCCAATCCCTAAAGGCAGTGTTTAGTGGGTAAAAGTCTCCACATTACCACGCAGCCGGCTACGTGGTATGCTATGAGCATTCACTTCCTTCCTCCCCCGCTTTCCGGAGGGTTGCCCTTAATTGCTTCGGGCGTTAAAAAAATACAAACACTTCTTCCGTGCGGGATTCAAACCCGCGGACCTAGGCGCTGCAATTCAATGCTGCGCCACGGAGCCGTTGAAATGTTGTTATTATTATTATTTAATAAGTTTAGTTTCTATATATAAATCAATTGCTGGTCCTCAGTCTCACTAAAACTCAGTAACGGCTCAAACATTACTCATGAAGAGTTCGAGCCGTTAGCTCAAACATTACTCATGAAGAGTTCGATGTGAGTGGGTCCCTGGATGGTTTCAACACTCGACACGAGAACCAGAAATCATCCGTTATCATCAGAAATTATCCGTATCCTAGCGCTAGTATTAAATAAATGTAATAAAACTCAATGTTATGTTGAGATTCCTTTCTTTAACTTGAATTCCGTCAGAATATTTTTGCAAACTAGTATTATACTGTTCTAAACCGTATGCAATTCTCATATGGCCTTAAGCCCGTATGAGGCTTGACACAAGAGCATACAATTTAAGTGGTTAAGAATCAAGATGCTCTAAATGAACACTAGTCCACACTATCAATGCTCATACTCGTATGATAGGTTAAATTTTATGAAAAGTTTTATATAAATACTACATTTTTATCTAAAGAGTTACATGTTTTCAATTCGAATAGTGAGATCGTTGATTATTTACTTCTTTCTTTATCATTAACCAGTATGTGATCTTATGTGATAAAAAGCCCAACAAAATAAAGATTATTTTGTTGTATTATTGGGATTTTTTAAAACCACATAATAAAATGACAAATGATCAATTTTATCATGATAATTTAATACAATAAACTATTATAGTTAATAGATTTTACTTTGTCATTGCTGTTAACGCATTAGTCGTTTGACAACAGTAATCATTTAAGTAACCAACAGTAACCATTAAACAGCGATAATAACCACAGTATTAGCCCAAATTGATTCTTATACAATCCACGTGACGACTTGGATCTTTATTACAGGTATGGCCTTAATAAAGATTCATTATGACATGCAATAAAGAAAGCTTAAATCATAGTCACCCAATTACGATTTAATGTTCGTCCATTAAAAACAGAAATAACTTTGTTCACATTATGATGGTATTAGAGTACGTTGCTGCATCACCAGTTTATTCACAGCTGGGGCCAACATCAATTCGAAAATAAGACAAACATCATCATCGTCGTCATGTATTATAATATTTTGTTTAATCATTAGTCGACTAATTTAGACTTTCTATGATTTAAGCTTCCTTATGTGATGTCACTCTTTTATCAACCCTGTATACCACCTTTACTTGGTACCACATTGGTGCATGGTTACAGTGGACTAAGAAGTAAGAAATATTAATAGAGAAATTTATCGTAGCCTTATCATTCAACTCATTTCCTGAATTATTATCAGTGGATTACTATTAATTGAATAATTATATTGATCAATATTAATTATATTTATTGAGAAATTTGTTTTGTATATTGTAATTTATGAGATGCTAAATCAACCAACTGCTGTGCAAGACAGCTAAGCAAAGTCTTAATCTAAACTAAGCATTCGATTAATTGTTGCCTAACCATCTCATGTATTAATCAAATATAAAAAGGTGAACAGAAAGACAAGATGTCCGAAAAATAACGACTTGCACAGCGTAGCAATTCCGGCAAATCTTCACAATTGTAAGGCAGACTACATCCAACAGTGTGGTGATTTCCGAACTAATATTGATGTTACTGAAACAATCCCTCTCGCCTTCATCAGCCCAAAAGAAGTTCATGTGCCTCTCAAATAGTAGAGAAGATTTGGCGTATCTGTTACATGCAGGTGATCCCGCGCCTCTGACCCGCTTCTCGTCGTCGTATCGGTCTAGATATAAAAAAGAAATATTCTTATTGATTATCGTAGTCCTAAAAGTCAAACAACAAAATTTTTAAGTCATGTACTTTGTTTCTTCAAAATAGATTTCTCACGTAAGATGAAGAAGTAACAAAGCATTTAAATAGTGACAGTAATTGCTTGCATTATATATTTTACAAAGTCTCAACGTATTTATGTGTTGATCTTTTATAAATTAGAAAGTTCGTGATAGTGTTGCAAGGAATTAAAATTTATGTTATTATGATATTTTAAACAAAAGTATTTTTATTGTTATTATATACAGTTTTTTTTTAATTATTTTTATGAAAATTAATTTTTTACAATTTTCCTCTATATCTAGTTAATTATCTCCCCTATATACAATTAGGTTATGATGGATATTGTCACCCCATCTCTCCCTTGACGCAGAAAAAGTCACAAGACCTTTACGGCGGTTCCCTTTGTCAGGTTCACTTAAGGAACTGCTGTACGACGGCGAAGTGCTTCTACGGTGGTGGACGAAACCAAGATTCCGCGTCCCATACGTTTACGATCGAGAGCGGACGATCCTATTGAAACGGATCTGGCGGAAGCTATCCCTGCCAGCAGTCGAGTTGGCGATACTAAGTGGCTAGAGATGTAACCCCCCAGGAGGACGATTACTCGCAAGGTATGTCACTAAGAAAGAGCTGGGGGTGGCTGCCCCCGGAGCATGCTTTAAAAAATCAAAGCGAGAGAGGGTTGCGTTCTGAATGGAGATCCCGGGACCCCTCATAATCTGATGGGTTTAGCCGAGTTGAGTGTAAATTTTTAATAATTTTAGTAACACTACTGGAGGTCGCTTTCCGAAACAAGATACTGAGTCTAAGATTTTAGATGTATTATTTTGGTTTATCAATTCAAATTTAATATCAAAAAATTTAACTATAGGAAATACAAGAACAACATCGTGGCTTTTGGAGGCACATAAACCATCTTGTATTTATGTTTTTTTATATAGAATAAGAGTGACAAACGAGCACCTGATGGTAAGTGGATGTTTTGGCTCATAGACCTAGTAGAGCATCAAAATGCAGATGCATTGTTATCCCTAAGGACTAACATGGAATGCCTCGTTTCTAGTTAAAAGTTTCTCTACTTATCTACGCCCACTAAACGAAATAGCAGCATTAAGCTGCTATTGTGTGTACGTTTTATCGGTTTGTTAATGTCCTCTGCTGGACATGAGCCTTCGAAAGGAAAGTTTTAGGATGGATTTGCCTTAATCGCCACGCCTCACTACTGCCCGTCGCCGGTCTAGATATTTTACGTAAACGCGATGGTTATATCGCCATCTATTGGAAGCCATAAGTTATTTCTCATATGCCCGGTTTCTGAAGTTCCCAGTTTTATTCCCATTAGCTATTGATTCAATAAAGTTATCTATAAGATATACGTCGGTTAACTGTCCCTGCGTTTCTGAATATGAAACCAACCGTTCAACAACTATGAAACCAATAACAAGTTCTATAATTTGCCACTAGATGGGTCTGCTTCGACCCATCGAAGACATCGAGTCTAAAATTGATTGAATTTTTACTGCGTTTATACTATTATTATTTACAAAATATTCTTTTTTGAGGCTAAATAAGTGAATATGCACTGTTTTGGAAATAAATTAAGATAATTCAATATTTATCAGAGACTGTATGAACGACATCAATGCACTGTCAAATCGTTTAAAAGGAAAACATACTCATTGCTTTTATTTTGCGTGTTGTTTATTTTTTCTCTTTCCGATTTTAAGTTTCGGGGTTTTTTATCTTTTTAAAATAAACATTGTGGAGTCTGGCAAACGCATTCGTATTCATTGCACTTCTCCCTTTAATATTTAAGTATTTAGCGCTCACTAGCAATTTATTTAAATAATAACACGATATAACGTAAAAGTTGATGCAGTTTGCTTAAAAATTAAACGTCAAATAAAGTTATAGAACCGATAAACGGCACTGATTGGCCAATTAAGTTAAACTTAGCTTTAACGTAGTTTATCTTGCATTGCGATGTTCGGAAACACATTTTCATAAGTTATCAAACCAATAGCGCTAACGAGTAGATAAACTGCCAATAAAAGTGCCTCAGAAACCGAGCAATAGTTGGCTCTTTCTATGCCCTTGGGACGAAATAAGGTGATGAATTCTCTTGAACCGCCACCACAATGCACGTTATATTTATATCAACTTAGCAAAACCCGGCAAACGCTGTTCTGCTTGTGTATAACAATTTTCGTGATAATCTGTTGTACGGTATAAATGTTGATGTTCAGCAGCGCCATCTAGTAGTGAGTTTGATAAAGTAGGTAGCATAAAAACCCTTACATGTAAATGTGAGGGTTTTTATGCTATAATACATTTGTCAACTATTTGAGTGTCGAAGTCTATTAATCTCGCAGATATACCAACATGCAGTTTTGGCCACCTTTCTATCCATTACAGCCTATAAAAGTCTACTGCGAACATATGCGTCCCCATTAATTGCTTCACAAGGTGATTTTGCCATATTGGCCAAGCTTGACGAGTGGACTGGATTTGGAACCCATTTCCTGTTTCAGTCTCCATCTGTCGCCTCTAACGACACCCACGGTATGCTATTTTATTTTAAATTCTTTCTTTGCTAGTATTAAATAACTTTTTTGATTTCATCACCAACACGTCAATGGATTTTTGCTTCGGCCTTCTCGCCATCTATCGGTCAACTTAGTGCCAGAATTGTCTGGCTGTTGTATTATAAATATTTATGCCACCTACGAGGGCGACACTAAAAGTTTTTAGAACTGGATATTTGTAAACGTTATATCGTTTAAAAAAATAAGTTCAAATTTTGAAAATAAAACTCTTTGCCAATATTACTGTGTATGTGTTTTATTAATTTGTCATTTATTTACGATTTGGCGGCAAACTGAAAATTGTCTGTGTCACGTCAGCAAAAATTTAACGCGAGAAAATATTCGTACAGTAATTTTTAATGACTTTCGATGTCATTTAAGTCAACAAGAAAGTCTTCGATCAGCCTTTCACGGTGAAGCCCTATCTCGTGCCACCGTTTACAACCGGTTTAATGAATTTAAGCGTGGCCACACTAATCTCGCGGTGATCTGCGTGAGGGACGACCTTTTACGGCGATGACTGAAGGTAACATCAGTGTTGTGCGGCATATGATAGAGACTGACCAAACAGCGACTTATCAGCAGGTTTACACAAGCTTAGGCATCGGTATGAGTCAAGTGCACAAAAACCTCCCATGAACATTTAGCGGTCAGTAAACTTTGTACCCGGTGGATACCTCATAATTTGACCGAGACCCAAAAACTCCGTCGTGTTGATTGGTGTCGTTTCGTTCATAAATTTAACGAAGGTGACTCAAATGCTTTGTTCGACGTACTTACGGGTAACGACAGCTGGATTTATTGTTATCACCCTGAAACTAAGAGACAGTCTGCTGTCTGGGTGTTTCCTTCCGAGAAGTTGCCAACTAAAGTGAAGAGAGATGCAAAAAAAAACAAAAAAAAGCATGGGAAAAAAGATGGTGGCCTTCGTTCTTCGCGAGAACAGGTCATTACGCAAGAATTGTTTTAGAGGATCCAAAAACAGTTACTGCAGAGTGGTACACTAACAATTGTTTGTCTTGGAAAAAGTTCGGGAGAAATGATCTCGCAGTAGGATCCTCCTTCACTACGGAAACGCTACGTCGCACAACGCCGAGCAAACAATCGACTACTTGGCCACTTCAGACGTGGAATTACTGGGCCACTTGCCCTATAGCCCCGACCTCGCACCTTGCGATTTTCATTTATTTCCAAAAATAAAAGAAAAACTTCGAAGACAGCGTTTTGTGGATGCCGAGGAAGCAGTGGCTTCGTTTCAAAATGCCGTCAAAGAGACCCATAAGGACGAGTGGGTAAAGTGCTTTTCTCGATGGTTCTATAGGATGTAGCGATGTATTGATGTAAATGGACACTGTTTTGAAAAGATTTAATAAAACTAAGAACTTGCTAGTTTGTTCAGTTTTTGATTTTCTAAGAACTTTCAGTGTCACCCTCGTAAACCTGTTTGTTATGAATGATTACTAATTTTCGTTTTGAGATCCGAAATATTTACCGGCTAATATAGTAGAATAAGAAGAAATATTTTACAAAAGAATAAAAATACAGCTATATTCTATTGTTGTACAAATTCGAAATTATAATTCACCTAAACTCAGAAAAAGAAACTCAGGAATAACTGTTCTATAAATATATTAACGCAAAGTATCTTACAATTATACTGCAAAATATGGGAAATAAATGTGCACTTCAATTATTTACTTGTCACAAAAACTATTATGATGGTTATAGGAAACATATTATTTTTTAATGCAGAAAATTTTCTTTGCCGGGAAATAAGAATGAAAAATAATGGTTAAAATCTAACTTTTCAATAATTTATAACTTCATTTAAAATGCTCTTTATATAAGAAGGAAGAACTTACTTAAAATACTGCTACGTTATAATTCATTCTTCGTCATATCTTGAACGCGAAAAAATATTTCTCTTTGTTCAATTTGTTTGAACATCTGGACTATTCGATGCAATTTCCTCTTGAACAGTTTAAAAATGTAACTTTCATGAAGTTACTCTTTATATATAGGAAAATATGGCGGTTTTCCGTCCACTATTGTTATGAATGGCACCTCAAAATTTGTACATTTCATTACATGATAACGCAAGAAAACTGGGTGTACTTATTCAAGGATATCGTGGTACTTACTTACTGCTACGTATATAGAGCGCAAACCCGGTCATGGAGTACTACTGCCACCTATACATATAATTATATATAATTCTTATATAACTGTCACCCGTAATACCCGTATAAAATCATAATAATCGGACACACACATGCACATGCGTAAACACACACACGCACACACATGCGCAAACACACACACACACATATTTTACACACTCCTCTCCCATAACTGCTCACACACATTACACTCATAACACAATTACTTCTTACAGTCATACATTACACATCCTATGAGAGAGGAACGACATTAGTAGTATAAATTTTTATCTTGTTTATACCTATATACGGTATAAGTAATAAGTGATAACATATTTTAAAAACATTATATATAATCCAATTAATTTCATTTTACCTAGGTTATGTTAGCACAACGTACAAATTTTTAGATAGTTTTTAATTATTTAACCTTTGCTTGCATCCTAATATTTACATAAATTAACCGCGAGGATATGGTGCTGACAGCAGATGCACAGGTCTCCTAGTTCGGCTACTGATGCTATGTTTTCAAGTACGTGTACCAATGTAGCTTTATTAAATGTTAAGCAAATATCTTGATGTAAAACCTCTTGAAAATAAAGAATTTATCATCATTAATCCCATGGGTGTCGTATGAGGTAACAGAGGGGAACAAACCAGGAAATGTGCAGCGTCTTCCTAATAGCAGCTAAAAAAAACCGCTGTCGCCAACCTGGCTGCGTGGTAATTATGGCAAATGGATTGCCTCATAGGAGGATCTATGGGGAATGCCTATTTTCAACAGGGAACTTTAAAAAGGCTCTAACGGTAACGTTATACAAGTACATATTTTTAGGAGAGGACGGCTCTTTCCATTATTTTTAATAGTAGGCAAGGCGCGCCTTAAGCTTAGATAAATCTGTAAAAGTTAATAGGCTAATAACACTAACATTTCAGAACAAAGAGAGAGAATATAACATAATCTGACATAATCTTGGTTTACATTTGACTGGCGATCTTAGTTGAGCGCTACAAGTCAATGACGACGGAAAACGTATTTAAGCATTAATTGATGCTCTGGAATACGTAAGAGAGACCACATTAACAGTCTAGCTTGTACACTCCTGCATCTTGTAGAGGAATATTACACTTGATGGATGGTAAAAATTAACTAATCTTTTTCCGCGACTTGAAGTATATTTTAATGGAAGCGCGCTTTAAGATGTAGACCATCTTGTCAGTGACGCCTCTGATATATGATAGTACAGCAGGTACACGCCCGTCTGCACGTTTCACTCGTTCACTGTGACGTAGTCGCAGGACCCGAAGCTTGTTGTCATGCAACATTTGTTTGACATTTTGAAATGAGGATGGTGGTGAGAATCAATGTTTAAATATCTATAGGGACTTCTTTCTTGTGATTGAAATTCATGTGAATCAAATTCTCAATGTGATTCAAGATGTTATCAGGATTCCGAATTACAAACACATTTTTTTTTATAGAAGAGGGGGCAAAGATCATGCGACTCACCCGATGTTAAGTGACTACCGCCGCCCATGATCAACCGCAAAACCAGGGGAATTGCAGGTGCGTTGCCGGCCTTTGAGAA
>DWHP01009103.1:0-10319 GCA_018247895.1 Parnassius honrathi | reverse complement strand
CAGCTTCAAACCAACTAACTCAGCGGCGCGGCCCCTATCGCGACAAGAATTTCTCCCCCCGCGCGCCCGCTATCAACGGGTTCACCTGTCAATCGGGCGCAAACACTACATATCTACTGACTTTCTATACCCTTTAGACCCGTAACACAGCAGTATAGTTATGATAGGACAGTAATTCTACCATCTAGCATATATCTTAAGCGTATAAGGCTAAGGTGGAACTCCTTTTCTACCTTGGTGGTATATATTATGGTTGCAGCACGAACGGGTCGGTTCGACCGGAGAGGAACCACGCTCTCACAGAATACCAGCGTTAAATAGAAACTTAATACTGCTGTATTTCGTATCGTAGGTGTAGAGAGTCGGAGACTCTTTTTACTGGAAACGAGGCATCCCATTTTATTCCTCAGGGTTGGCAACGAATATGCATTTTGATTCTTAATCGAAGATTGATGTAGCTATGGTCACAGCATCCACTTCCCATCATCAGTCAGGACTGTGTGCTCATTTATCACCGTTATACTATAATATAATAATAATAATATATAATAATATAATAAGTTAATTTGTTTAAATTCCAAGTCACGGAGGTGAAACAACGCTAACTTTAACCTCGTTGACTCCAGGCTGCAGCTGAGATTTTTTAACAGCAGGGCAAAACAAATCAACAACACTTATTGTTACGGTCCTGAGTTGCCCAGACGAAGGTCGACTGAGGTAGGGCCCATCTGTACTCCAGCTAGACGGGCAACCCAGGGGGGAGCCCAATGGCTTATGGAAATTTATTATATAATGATGAGCAAGCAAATACAAAACTTACCTAGTTTAGGAGTAGGGTAGATCCCAAGGCGTCGTCAGCGTGGTGTGAAGGTAGTGCGGGTGTGTATATGAAAGAAGGTGTATAGTGAGTGCTGACTTCACCAAGGTAGGCGGACAAGCCCTCCGTCGCTGCACCGCTTCAAAGGACGCCCTCACTTCCGGGCACCGAACTCCAGTCTAACGTCACTTAGCACGAAACTATAGTCTAACAGTAACGCAAACTCCTTTCAATTTACAAAGTTTAGAGTTTAATCAAACAAGCAAATTCACTTCGTACTATATCAAAATGCTACGTAAGCTACACATCAATGTCAAAAACATCACAAAAGTTCCTTTAATAGCGCAATACTGATATATAATAATAATAACCGATAAGCTTGGCAAGAAACAAAATTGTGCAAAGCTCAAGGCGTGCAAGAGACACAGCCTTACAAGGGAAATCCTTATTTAGAGCTAATAAGGCTGACCGAGTTCGCACCATCATTCTGGATGTCGAAATATACAATTTCCCCGTAAACTTTCTCGCAAGCGTCGGCAAACCCAACGAAAGTGATGACGCTATCACTACTAATCTTTGCATGACGTAGTATTTTAACTTCACTTGGTAAAAAGATTTCCTCCCTAAAGCGTAGCCACGAACGAACGAAGTTATTAGGCGGTGTGTCATGCCAATCACATTCACATAACTAAAGCATAATCAAAAACTTAGTGTACAAAACTACCTGTGCTACAAAACTCATGACATCCCATAATCTAGCAACGCATGACAATTAGAAATGCGCTTTGTGCACGTCTCCGCGGGTGGGTTTACTTTAAGGTTAAATAAGTCGGACTCGGGTGACCAACAGAAACAAAGTACTTTGTGTGTATCAGAATCGTCAAATTCTTTTACGGCCGAAAGGCGGTGTGATGGTGGGATTGTATCCAAAACTGTACGCGAATTACTTGTCCACTTGATGAGATCGATTTGACCTGCTTTCATGAGCCTTATAACTTTGGCGGTGGTTCACATGGGTTCCTCTACATTATCGACTGAGTATACGAAATCGTCCATATACAAACCACTCTCAATTTCCTCCCTAGCTTTAGGGTAATAGGAACCCCCATCAGCAGCGAGCTGCTTCACCGTGCGCGTTTCATGAAGTGGGCATAACTTTAAACTAAAACAAACACGGTTAAATTGATACACCTTTAGAGGCTCCTTTGGGTAAAGCGATATAAAATGCGCTGGAATCGACGACCGCATTAAAGAATGTCAATGAACAGAAACATTTGGCTGATATCAGCATATAGCGCAATTACGAAACAAACAATAATTTACTATTATATTAAATAGGCTGTCCTGTAAATTAGGCTTACTATAAAGAATGTCTTTAAGGGAGAGGCGGGTACTAGTTTTAGCGCTAGCATCAAGTACCACACGTAACTTAGATGTAAGTTTGTCTTCCTATTATGATTGGGTATAAAATATGACGACATATTTTACAGATATACTGCGTATTTCAAAAGGAACCAAAACAAAATGGCAGACGTGGCACGTGGCGGACATTGAGCCATATACTTGTTTGATATAAATTTATGGAGAAAACGGCGAGTGGCCTATCTCTATGGATGACTAAGCGGGCACGATGATAATTGCATTGCGACTAAGATGGCGGTGTGCATTTTCTTATAGCATCCGCCATCTCTCCTTTCAACTTGGCGGAGCACGCCTCTCATTGCAGGACCAAAGATGCATCTACCAGAATCCAGCTCCCCTCTACTAGGCCTGTGCGACCCGTGCGGGGAAGGAATGAAAGCGAGGGGGATCATGTCAACCAACCGAACCAACAAAATACATAAACAAATACAAAATGCAAGGGTGTGCGTTTATCGCAACCAATTATTATATTATTAAAGAATACTGTTACGGCCCTGAGTTGCCCAGACGAAGGTCGACTAGATTAGGGCCCATAGTAACCCAATTCGATGGGCAACTAAGGGGAGAGCCCAATGGCTTATGGAGAATTCTTATACATATGACTAGCAAGCAAATCAACTTACCTAGTTCCGGAATAGGGTCGACCACCAGGAGACGTCAGCGCGATGTAAAGGTAGTGTGGGTGTGTATGTGTAAGAAGGTGTATCAGGCGCGAGCTGACTTCACCGAGGTAGGCGGACAAACCCGCTGTCGTTGCACTGCTTCAAAGGACTCCCTCACTTCCGGGCGCCGAACTCCAGTCTAACGCCACTTAGCACGAAACTATAGTCTAAGCGTAACGCAACCTCCTATCAAATCGCAAAGTTTAGAGTTCAATCGATCAAGCAAATTCACTTCGTACTATATCAAAATGCTACGCAAGCTACACATCAATGTCAAAAACAGCACGAAAGTTCCTTTATCACTACAAATAACACGCTCGATTCTTCTAGACTCTATAATCTAAGTGATTCCGTGCGATATAAAAATGCCGCATAGGCAACTAGTCGACACAATTAATAACAAGCGAAGTTAAATTAATCTCAAACAAAGGCCTAGTCACGTATCTTAATGAAAATAAGCTAACAATATAGCGGCCGAGCGCTTTAACGAATCGACGCGACGGAACACCGGTGCTGGTTCAGTCGACTACAAAACGACAGGCGTCGCACAGGTGCGCTAAAAAGGGACTGACCTAGCCTCGCTTGCAGGAAGCCGGCGCTGGTGACCCTCTCATCGCGCCCCCGCTATCAAACCGGTTCCCCGCTCAAAATCGAGCGCAAACACTTACAGTGAGCCCTTGCCATTTTCCGTTTTGCCTCTTTATTGCATAAACTATTCACTATGAAAATGGCATAAATTACAATATTTTCTATACAAAACTAATTGCTGCACTAACTTGCTATACATCATCAAATCGGTAATTTGGTACTTTATTAGTATATCATAAAGGTTACTCATAAAATTAACATTGTAAAAAGTTATTAAACGAAATGTCCCAAATTTTCGTAATATTTGGGTACATTAATTCTTTTCTATAAGTACCAAATGCGTTTAATTATACAAAATATTTCTACATTTCCTTAATCTATAAGCCACATGCTAATTCGATGTCATATTTACAACTCTTTTAAAACATAAAATTATTCTCATTATTTTCAGTATGAACTATTAGGCAGTTAATTAAAAACTTCTAGAAAGTTCCACGATACGATGCGCTGCGATTGGTCGATTTTTCTTAATACAATAAGAGTTGTTTACATCAATTATTATCAACACGACATTCTATACAAATATACTAAGAGTTATAAACATGCTATACAACTATATCAATACACGTTTTCACCCAGTTTTGTCGGTAGTTTCACTATTAATACAAAAACAATATTCTTTCATCACTTTGTTTCTTAGCGTTGTTAGGCCGTCGCGAACAAAATTATTTACGTAAAAAGATAAATTATATTTACACGAAAACTTTCATTACAATTTTATAATAAAACACTATACTAAAACACTAGAAAAATCCTAAAATCAACACAATAACATTCACACGAAAATGGCGTGCAAAATAAACGCAGATTATAAATAAATATTCATGGGATAACAGTTTTTTTTATTGCTGTAGAGGATAGAGTATTTCACATTGATTATATAATTCCAAACTTCTTCATAGAAAAGTAGTCTCTATATATAATTTTTTATGGGTTAAAGTGCTGTGGGTGGGTGCGACCTCATGAGACCGATAGGGATTTGACGGAATATGGTCGTGGTCTCATGAGACCGCTTGGGGTTGAGAGGTTAAGACCAGGAAATATGAGATTACAATTAAATATCTAAGAAAAGGCGACATCGCATCGATAGAGGAGTAGAACGCCGCCATTAGCGACTTGCAAGAGATGCAGGACGTAGATGGATGAAGGTGCTACAGTGATGGAAAAATAATAAGATAAATACGTTAGTATAATTTCGTATATTTATTTTGTATTCAACACAAAATGTAGGCACCGCAGTTAAAATAGTGCGCAACAAATAATTGTAACATATTAGACAGGTATGTGCAAGATATTTTATCTATTGATTACATGCAATCCTTTATATTTAGAGGAACCACGGGTTATACAAACACGTAAATCGGTTTTTGGAATGGAAAAGAAATTCAAATTTAGTGTTAAAAATAATATTAAAAATTAAAAATTCATTCATAAATTAACAACAACATAATTACAATTGTTTTAGCAATACGTATAGTCGAACTGTGGTATGATTTAATTTTTATATTAAAATGTTCTTCTGTTTTTAAACATAGATTGTTTGTTCTCAGGCCATTAAAAGGAGATGAGCTGTTTTTTGATAACCTATGATTATTTTAATATGTATTTACTTATTAACCACTTATATATTTTAGCAATGTATATTTTGGACAAAGCGTCAATACACAAACATTACATCGAACACATACCTGAATATGGACAGAAAGTTGAGGTATATAAAATAAAATATACAGTAAAAATAGACTAGATTAAACCTTTTCTAAATTTTAATGATTCATATTAACATTGCTTCCGAGATATTGAAAACCACATTAATAAAAATATCATATAAAACTCAATCTTCAAAATGGATCCTTTTATTGTTTCAAATAAAACAGAAACCGAATCAGTGGTAAATTAAACATAATTCAGTAACAAACAATTCAGTAGTTTAGGAGTTCATCGCGGACAAACAATGAGACACGTTAGTTTCATATATATGAAAATATTGAATAAAAACATTTTTATTTCTATTTCCACCAGTAGTACTATACATTCACATTACAAAGCATGATCTAATATTTTTTTGCTAAATTTCATTCAGATTCATTTACTATTTTTAATGCGTGATTGAGTCTACAGACATATTTTCAATAAAAAGAACAAATACATTTTAATTTAACAATATACATAACTAGAACATGACTATTCATTCAAGCATCAACATAAATATAACCTATATTTAGAACACCATAAAACATTTGTAAAAGGGCCGTGATAGTTAGCTATGGGATAAACCAAATTGAAATCGAGTTCGATCCCTACCGGCACCGTTGAAAAAGAAATTGTTAATTACAATTTTGATTGCCTCCACCACGTGTTCAGCGGTGTAAAGTCTGTTTGACAAATCAGAATTATTATCTTAACGACATGCGTAATGCGCCGACACGCCCCAACGGCAGCGCGGCGGAAGCTTCCTTGTCCTAAAACCCTCTTATAAATGAGAGGAAGCCTGTGCCCAAGAGACGTACATCGGCTATCCGAAACAGCACGACCGTTATTATTGTAATTTTTAAGTTTAAAAAGAAGTAAATAGCAACAATGTAATTAAAAAATAACTTATTTAGGAAATCCTTCTCTCCATCTCTTTGTAAATTTGACGTAGCATATTTTTTTCCGGTAATAGACTGAACAATTTTGAATTTTGGTAGGTTTGTTTCAACCTCGCAACTAGATTAGTCTAGTCAACAGTGCGGCTGCAACTGGTTTTATAATATGCATGACCGCGTGGACTTATACTTTGCCAGAGAGGAACGCTGCGTATGGCTACTCCCCTCCTATCCGCCGGTGGCCGTGTTGCTTTATGGGCTCTTAGTGAGCTAATAAAGTGGTTAAATTTCATTACAGCGTTGACAAATATGCGTACATTAATAATACAATGTTTCAGTCTTAATTATGGATTAGAAAAAAATATTTATTACAAAACAGTAGGTAGGTATGTATACTCTTGTTAAATATGACGAATTCATGCAATACAAAACCTTTCAGGTTTTATTACAATGTAATGTGGAAAATATCGGATGTACAAATAACTTTTAGGGTGCTTCCATTCCGTGTCAAAAGTAAGTCAAAGTTACCGCGCACATATCTTATGATGGTTGCTATGTAGTATGGAAATCAAAGTATATCAAAACATAACCTTATTAATCCCACTCCCCGTAATCTACTCGTAAGTGTTGTAAGACGCGGAAGATTTTCAAGTCCAATAAGTGTATCACAGATGCGCGTTCGCCCGTGTTACTAGTTTTATAGAGTCCATCATTGCCTGGAAACGGCAATAGAAAATATATATAACTTCCTCACCGTAGGTCGAGGTATAAAAAGGGAAACCTCCCGTGAGAGAGAAATGGAGCAGGATCGATAACTTCCTCGCCTCACAAGTTAAAACTTTCTTTGCGGAAGGTATCCATATATTACTTTAATGAAGAAGTAGGTGAACTTTAATCCAAATCCTTATGTCTTAAAATTTATTTTTACACCCTACATTTTCATTATTACTATTTATTCTTAATTATGCGACAGTAGCCTAAAGGTAAACTTGTACTTGTTCGCTTTATACGCGCCGAATCAACCGAACGACATTTTAGAATTCTTTAAATTAAATGTAGTGCACGCCAAATGCAGTAAATCACCGATAAATTCGTAAGGTAACCAAATCTCGCACGAATTCTGATGACGTAATCTTTTTTCCAGTTGCTTACACGTGTGCAAAACGCGTATCCCTAATGCCTCCCGAAACCTAAATGTATCAACGTCAAAGCGCGCTCAAACTGCAATTGAAAGTAAGTATGACTGGCAACACGCACTGGCTGCACGGGCCCCCCGTCGCGTTGCACGCAAGTTCAAGGAACTGCTGGATAAATGAAAAATTATTTGACAACCGATGGAAAAGAAAGGTGAAAGTGGCAGCCTCGTACTTGCAAACGCTGTGTTAGTTGATTCCCGACTAGATGGAGTAACAACCTGATGAAATACACATACGCAGTAATTGGACGCAGGCGGCTCAGGTCTGTACTTTGTGACAATCTATGGGGAAGGGATATATTCCTGCTGCATATCTTTTTAACAAAGCGTATGCACAAGTCGCAAAATATAAGATAAATTAGATTCCGAGCCCTGATAATATACTCATTAAACCCAAATTGTTTTACCGAGCATGACTTCTTGGCAGTATCACTGATGGCTCAAGGCACAGATCAACCCACTGTAAACGAAAATCTTGGAGTTACACAGCCTTATGATATTATTGTGAATCAAACCATGAACTTAAATATTCAGTACCTGGTCCTTCAAATGAGTCTCGGTGCCTTGATACACCTGTTCCTGGTCCATCCGACTTGGCACTTTTGTCAAACAAAAATGTGCCTTTTGCTGCTATAATAACAACCCTAACAAACAAGTCAAAGAAGAAGTAAACAACATATAACCTAAAAAATAACATTAAAAACAACTTAGTTGAAGTTTTTATAAGAAAAATAAAAAAAAAGAAAGCAAAATAATAAAAATAAAATTATAAAACCAAAAATCACTAAGTGATAAGAATTCGAAAGGAATATCTTAGAAACAATGTTCCGCAATACAGTTCTTCATACACTTGCACCCACCGACTTCACCCACCAGTGGATGAAGTGGGAAACATGTCAAAAATACGAAAGCACCTTTAAATGAAACTAGTTTTACGGATTTTATCGCATGTATTAACTTATTTTATATTCCCGAAGTTTCGTGTTTGTTCGAGTTTACAGTCCCTGGGGATTGAGTTATTCGACGTCCCAATGGCATAGTTAACCCGGTTAGCTCCGGATTGAAATTATTAATTTTTATTCCGATCTACGCAGAAAGCACCTATCCAAAAATATTAGCGAGGGTAGGTTATTGCTGAACAGATGGTGAAAGTACACCTGTAAAACAATACAATTTTAAAGTAATAACCGACTAAGAACTCAAAAGAATATAATCATCGAAATCGAGTGACGTGGTAAATAATTATTCGTCTCCATTTGTCGTGCAAATGCCTTTGAAAATTGAAGTTTGATGATTTTCTCCTGGACCCCATCATCAGATCTTGACCAAATTAAACGGAACAACCTCTGGGGTATTCCCAAACTACAGGAACAGCATCTAACGACGGGTAGGTCTAAGTACAGGTATCTAAAGACAAAAAAATCATTAGAATAGGACAACGTAGTAAACAATTTTCGCTGAACTTAGATAAATTAATATTCCGACGAATTTATATCCGACTACTTTTTTAAGTTAATTCCAAACAAATTAAGAAATAAATCGTAAATTTCACACGGTCAATACGATTATCATGAGAAATATGTTAACTTGAGGTATTTACTTATAACTGTTTGCTTTAGATTTTGTAATATGCATTGCACCCTGTTATGTACTGGTGTGAACAACAGCTGATGAATTAATAAATGAATACATAAAAATTATCGCATTAATAAAATTCTATGTACTTTTATTTGCCGCGATCGATTCGTTCGTCGCTGGTCGGTGGTAGGAAATGTACGAGGTGGAAATGTAAGAAAGTTCATTGATTAGGGCTTGTTACATGCGTACAAGTCTACAAGTGCGCATTCACCTTCAAGCAGATCAACCACAACCACAAGCCGATACGACAACATATCTGTATCTAAGCGTCCGTCTTTCAATACCGCTCTTTACGAAATTCAATGAACTTAACACGCACAGTGCAGATTATTTATATTTGATCGTAAAGTATCTGTAAGCTCCGACATTTATTGAAAGATAGTAACAATATTATCAGCTTATACAAATATATCTGCAGATACAAATATGGTATAGGATTTTACCTGCAGATAAATACAGGATGGTCGCCGAAAAAATGCAATTTAATTCGCCTCGGTCCTTTTAAGCTTTATATGACGTTGCTAATGTGCATCAAACTTAAAATCTGACGTGCTGTCTAGCAAATCTAGTCTAGCAAATCTATAATCTACATACGCCAATTCATTGTGGGTTACACTCTGTATACACAATCCGCTCTAAAAATACACCTAGTAAGTGGAAGGATTTGGATTGAATGTATTATTGCGTATATTATCGTAAATGCGAAGCGTGTGATACTTTCAATAATTAAGTTTTTATACGCATATAAAATATTATCGTATCTACGCAATTTGTGACTCGCTCATGGTTTAATATATGGACCGCAAACTCAAAAGGTTGTGAGTTTCAATTTGTCATTAGATTACTGTCTGAACTACTATAGCATCTTAAAGCCGATTTACACTTCGACAAGTACAGTAGCGAGTAATTGTAAAAGTAACTTGCGAACCCGGCGAGTGAACTAAAAAATCTCGTTTGTGCGGCAATTAGTTTAGTAGCAAATTAATAATTAAGTTTCTCGGTGAGGTAAGTACGAAGTGTTGCCCTCCCGCGCGTCCCACCCGCAACGAAACTCACCGCTCGTGTGAACGAGCGAGTTTAGTCCAGTGCATAAGTTGACAGGACGCAACGAGTTCGCGTCCGACCCTCAAAATATAAAGTTATACTTTTTTTAACTAAGCTCGCAACTAAGACATTTGAAAGCTACTGTCCACTCAACCGTTTACTGTCAACTGCCCTGTAACTAAACTCGCTACGGTACTTGTCGATGTGTAAATCGGCCCTTAAGCTTAGTAACCAGAAAATTAAATAGGTAATGTGTTTATTAAATGGTTACATTGCGAGTATTTAAAAAAAGTACATCACAATAT
>DWHP01009102.1:0-10319 GCA_018247895.1 Parnassius honrathi | reverse complement strand
GTATATAATCAGACATATTGTAAACTGATATAGAAATAAACATTATTATTTATATAATTATAGTTATTTACTCCACTCCAAAATATTCAAAAAAATATTTTGGCACCATCTACGGTGGTGCTTCTAAAGGTCATTAACACAGAATGAGCAATATTTAACTTTATAATAAGGCCGTGACAATGTGCGGTGATGGCGTAGGTGACTCCATCACCCCAAATTAGCCTCGTGGGTGTCATAAGAGTCGAACTATGGGAAAAGTTAATAAACCTCATAACACCCGCTAGATGGCGCTACAATAAAGACAAAAACAAAAACAGAAACATTTTTATTTAATATGGATTATTAAGAATACTTATTGAAAATAACTTTTTTTTAATTTACCACTGGTTCGGAAAAAAACTTCTTGCCAAGCCAGCAAGAAACCCAGCGGGACTATTTTTAAACAACAGCTTACACTCATGTTTGTTACAATTAACAACACAAAACAAATTAGAAATAGCCTGGTAGCGATCACCCTTCCCAGGGGTTATTATCATCCATAAATTCCTTAATTTTTATAATAACCCTTTTTATATAAGCTTAGTTTTTAGTAAAGTTTTTGAACTTTGTGTAGGTCAAACTTTGTATATTTTCTGGGATTTACTACTCGTACTACTAGCTTATGTCTGTCCCTTGTATTTACAGAATTCTTATCGCTTATTTTTGTATAATTACTTCTATTTTTGTGTACGTAGATTACATTTTCATAAACGTATTGCGAGGCCAAAGTTAATATATTAATTTCCTTAAATATTTTATTTAATTTTTTATATGTATCATAGATTGCTCTAATGTCCCTCTTCTGTAAAATAAATATAATTTCAGTGTCAGTCGCGTGTCCCCATAGTAAAATACCATCTATCATTATGCTACGGAAATAGCTAAAGTAAACTAGTCTAGCTGTTTCAACACTGGTAAGAGTTTTAAACTTTTTTACAGCATATGCTGCAGAACTAAGTCTAAGTCTGAACGAGTGCCAAGTTCTATAGCATTTGCTAAAATCGTAACACGTTCTTCAACTGATTTAAATAAAATGTGTTACATTTGTTGATACCGAATTTATAACGTGGCAATTTTTTCCCTTTTGCTTATCTAATCTCATAGTCGTCGTAAGAGGCGACAGAAAGTAAATGAAACAGGAAATTAGCTACAGCATCTTCCTGACAGAAAATACAAATAAAAAAAAGCGGCTACGGCTGGCTACCTTTGGCAACCCTATGAGGCAATCTATGGAAGGGCCTATGTTGTATGTGCAACAGTAAACTTCGATAGATTGTAAATATTATAATGATCATGACGATGAACTTACTAGTAGTTAATAAATTAGGTTAAACGTGATGATATTTAATAAAAAGCTTAAAATTAATTATTTTAGTTCTTTCGCACAATTAAGTTTAATACAAAATTTCATCATTAGACAGGTCTAAACATTTTTAAGTTATGAAGGCACCAAAAGAGGCTCAAAATGTTTTGTGTAATATAAACATGAGGTTGAACCTTCGAAAATATTGTTTTATGGTCGCTCCGGGTGGTTTCAATATTTTAAAGGTGCTATAAAATGCTGGCAAACTGCCGACATGGGCTGCCATTACTGAAACCATAATTGCAATTTTAAGTGCCGATTTAATTTCCACTTAAAGTTGAATTATAGCATTGCGGAGAAATTTGCTGCTGCTAGCTGATAAATAGAATTTGCCTATTCAAATCATACCTAAATAAATGGGGTGAACATATATAACAATTTTTTCAACTACCGACCTTACCCGCACGTACACCAATTTGAATTAGTAGAGAATGTGGGTAAAATATAATAAACCAAATGAAGTATAAATTTTCAGTTCTACTTCATTTGATCTTTTAATGAAAGTTCTATAAGAGCAATCGATATGTGATTTATTAATAAATAAACAATCGATTAATTGAAACATATGACAAGAACAATGGATTTTATCGATTTAATGAATAAGTGGATGTAGTAACACTAATAGCATTCAACTAATACTCGGATTAACGATGAGATATACATGATAATGTCGGGTTTCGTAAAATAAATAATATGACCATACACAGTGGTTTGTCATTGAAAAAATCTATATTTTATATAAAGAAATTTTTTTTAACTAAATGGACTTTAAAAGTTGCATTAATAATAATATTGTAATTGCGTATAACCGTACGTAGTAAAGCAATATGATCCAATCACACTCGACTTAAAATGAGGTATAGGGTGTAGGCAAGTTGCATACAATAAAATTACGGGGACAAATATATGCAACTTCTTATTTTCATACACATTCGAAACTGCCAGTAGTTTAACTACTGGAATTTGAGTTTGTTTTCGTGTTTTTTACAGGCGATATAAATGAATAGCTTTGCACTAGTTGAAGATCGATAGGGACAGTTAAAACTTTTACTTACATGGTGTTATAATATAATAAAAGAACAAGATAAACTAACTCTGTTTTAAAAACTTTGTCGGGCTAGTAACGGCTGAGTTTTATTTTGTGATATATTTACGATCAGTTTGAAAAATCGAAATCTTTTTTGTTACTGTAGACTATATTATAATTTCTTCTTCTTTTTAGATTCTTTACTAAAGATATAGAATCGGAATACAATTGTTCTTCCATATGAAAAGAAATCCAATCCAAGCCTACGCTCATTCAGAAATCTGACTTAGTCAGTTTTATGAGATTTAAAATATTTTTTCGAGGAAATGTTTGACTGAAAAAATGTCAAAACAAGAAGAAATTTTATGAACAAAAATTATAACTTTGAGGGAAGAAGGATATTCCACGAGAGAAATAGCACGTAGAGTTGCTGAAGAGTTGTTCCAATACTGTGTCTTGGCCACGTTGCCTAAGCACCACGGCATGGATGATTTAATGGACCTACCCCGCAGTGATCGCCCAACTGTTCTGACAGCTGCTCGGAAGCGCTACATCAGATTGCTGGCGGCCATTGACCCAATAGTCAACGCCTATACAATAAAAACAAAAGTGCGGGCCGCTTCTGAACTTGAAGTTAGCACTCATACCATTCGCAATTGCTTACCCCAGGCTGGTTTTGGCGAGCACCTCTGAATTCACGACAACGTCAGCGATGGAAACTGTAGTGGGTTAGGCTCGTGCAAAATGAAAAAGATTAGCAGGAAAACGTTTGGCAAAACTCTCTCTTTATCTTCTCATCTAGATAACCGACGTGTTCTTTTCTGGAGAAGACCCGGAGACTTTGAAAGGCAAAGAACTACCCCTGGAACTGTTCAGAAAGCCAGAAAATCGGTGTCCTTTTGGGGTGGAATTGATTGGAACTAGAACGCCTTTGATCCCGTATCGAGGCTCTTGACGACAGATAGATACAAAGCAGTCGCTATTGATGGAATTGTCAGACCGTTTTGAGTAAGCCATGGGCACCAATTCGTACTGATTGACGATAATGCGCCCGCACATCGAGCTCTGAGTCAATGCTGCTCTCCGAGAATACGACATCACAAGGCTAGACAGGTCTGCCAGCTCGTCTGACTTAAATCCAATTGAGCACGCGAGGGACGCTTTTAAGCGAGCTGTTTGGAACCGTCATTCGACTCCCCAGACAGTGCGAGAGATCAGGGAAGCTGCTATTCAAGAATGGGACAGGTTACCGCAAGAAATGCTAGATAATATGATCCTCAATATGCCCGTGAGGATCTCCGCATGTGTTCTAGCCAGAGAGGAGTTATATTTTATTAATTAAAAACCTATTGGTAAATTGTACAATAATTTACTAATAGGTTCCTATATGTTTGGTTAAACACTCTTTTTCTGTTCATCAAATATCTGTTAAAATTACATTAGGGTTGAATTACTCAATTTTTGTTATTAAAATTTGTTTTATTTTTTACTTAACGTAAGCACTTTTTCATAATAAAGTTGAATTTTATAAATATATCAGCTTTTGCTAGTGATCATAAACTTTTTTAATGTCACACACAGGACACGATACGACACGACATGATACAGGACATGTCGAATGATCTATACTATATTTTTAATCGGAAAAACAATTTCAGCAACATTCACAGTCGATAACAAGAAAAGTCGAAAATAAATCGAAATATGCCATTATCATTATTATTAAACAAATACCTTGTTTGGGTTGGATACTTTTTGCGTAGCTTTTTTGGGTTGGATACTTTTTGCGTTCAATTAAACTCTAGAGTATACACGTGACTTGATTGTAATTGTAGTAATTGAACCCTGTAACTTTACCACGTTGTGTTGACGTGAAAAACTGCATATGCATGTATAAAAATATATGTGCATAATGCAAGTACATGATAGACATGTACATTTTTTAATGAATTAGACAAACGAGCACACAGTCTACACATCTACCACGTAATTTTATTTATTTATAAACTATTATTATGTAGACTTTAGTCTTCGGACTGTAATTTTTGTTTCGACCAAACTTTGTATCATCTTCATATGTAAGGTCAAATGAATACCTCATTTTTATCATTCCGTTAAAATTCATTGCCTTCTTCTAAGTCAATGTCATTAACAATTTTAACATAAAACGGTTCGCATTACAGAGACAATATCGTTTAACCTGCTACAATTTATGAACGAATTTGCAATTTCATCTCTTTATTTTTTTTAATGGAGAGGAGGCAAACGAGCATACGGCTCACCTGAAGGTAAGTGATTACTGCCGCCCATGAACAACTGCAATACCAGGGGAATTGCAGATGCGTTGCCGGCATTTTAAAAAGGAGTAGGCTCTTTTCTTGATGGTCCCTAAGTCATATCCGTCCGGAAAAATCTCTGGTGGTAGTCGATTCCACAAGGAAATTGTGTTGTGTTGCGTGCGAGGAAGAAAACTTCTTTTAAATCGCACGGTGGTGAACCGCCGGTCACCCAGATGGTAATAATAATGTCCTCCACACCGAATTTCGGCCCAGCGGCCTGCCTCAACGGAGGCTAGTCATCGGCGCTGGGTAAACCGACACGACCGAAGAGAGATTTGGCGCAGGACCAACGGCTTTACGTGCTTTCCGTGACACGGGGTGAGACACCGCCAACTTCCTGACTCCGGGCAGGTAGTGTGCCGGCATGAAATACTGTCCCGCTCTGCTGAACACGCCAAGCTTTTTAGAGGCCAATTTGGCCGTCTCTTCCAAGTGACCACGAAACCGCACGTCAATCGATATGTTGATGCCGAGGATTCTGATACTGGCTGAGGCAACAAGGCAGTGCCTTGAAACTGAGGAGATACGAAGAAGGGGATTTTTAAGCGATTAACGCGCAAACTTGTGTCTTATGGGGATTAAAATGGACTAGATTTAATCGCCCCTAGTTCGAGACTTTGTTCAACAAAGTTTCGACTTCATACACAAGTTTGTCCCGGTACTCTGCAACATTTTCCCGGGAAGTATCTGCACGCCCGGTGTATAAAGCATCACCAGTGCTGTCGTCTGCATATTACCGGTTTGCGACATGTCATTGGTATGCAGAAGAAATAACGTCGGTGATAGCACGCAGCCTTGTGGAACACCAGCGTTAATGGGCTAACCTTGATGCTCCGATCAGCAAGAAAACTGGTGATCCAATTGCACAATTTCTCGGGAAGCCCATAGAAAGGAAGCTTCGTAAGAAGCGCTTTGTGCCAAATCCGATCAAAGGCTTTTGCCATGTCCAAACAAACGACCAGCGCCTCCCACTTGAACTCTACTGCCTCCGCCCGTTTATTAGTTAGGTAACCCAGCAGATCACCAGCCGAGCGACCGTGACGGAAAACGAACTAGCGGCTACGAATCAACTGGTGATCCTCAAGGTACCGCATGAGCTAGCTGTTAATAATGGATTCCATTATTTTAGACAACAAGGAGGTGATGGTGATAGGCCTATAGTTGGATGGATCAGAGCGGTTATATTTTTTAGGGATCGCGTGCACGAGAGCTATCTTCCATGATTTCGGGACTACGTCGAGGGAGTTGGAGTATCGGAAAAGACGCGTTAAAACCGGTGCCAACTACGGAGCACACGTCTTCAGCGCAATAGAAGGGACGCCATCCGACCTACTTGACTTGTTGACGTTCAGGGAGAGGAGTGCTCTGCGCACTGAGCGTTAGGAAAACAGGACATCCTGCATGAAGCACTGACTCCGCGGGATGGGAGGTGTATTCCCCCGTCATCAAAAGTCGAGTTGGACACAAAGAGAGAGCCCAGCAGATCGGCTTTGTCTTTTGCGGCACGGGCCAGTGAGTCGTCCTCCCTGAGCAGAGATGGGAGAGATGGCTGACAGAAGTTCCCTTGGCCAGCCTTGGTGAGAGACCAGAATGCACGTGTTTCCGAAGGAAGGTGAACTAGTTTCTCCCCAATTCTGCCGATGTACTCTGACTTTGCCTTGACAATGACACTTTTGAAGGACCTGGAGGCAGAATTGTACTTCTTTTTAAGAGCGCTGGTATTTGCATCTCGAGACGTCGATGCGCAAGCCCAGGCCTGGTAGCACTCCTGATTATGACGTAGTGCAATTTTGCAGGTGCGACCAAACCAATGCTGGGTTCTGCTTCCGATACGTACCACAGATGATGGAATAAAAAGTTCCATTCCCTGTAGCACCATATCAGCGACAGAATCAGCAACAACACTGGGATCATCCGGCGAGAAGCAAACCCGTCTCCAAAGGCAGGATGCAAAAAAAGATCGCATCCCGTCCCAATCTGCTGGCCTATAATGCCAAACACGGCGGCAACCTGCAGTACGCAACTGCGATGAGAGCGTGAGTGGCACCGCACTCTGGATCAGACAATGGTCCGAGGAGCCAAGAGGGGCATCGACAGAGACCTGACGTCCGTCCGGATGAGACGTCAGCAGAAGGTCCAACAGGGAAGGTACATGGTCTTCCACAACTGGAATCCGCGTAGGCGAGGTAACCAGTTGTGTCAGACCATATGCCAAAGCAACGTCATAAACAGATCCATCCACATGATCGATTAAATGAGAACCAAGCCATTCAGCGTGGTGGGCGTTAAAATCACTGAGTATCACGATCTCTGCGGATGGGATCTGTTGTAGCACGAAGTCTGTAACCATCTGGACGTGGTCGATGAGTCAGTCTGTTTCGGCAATACCGCTATGGGACCTATAGAGGCACCCGCAGACGCGGGGATTGTTGTCGCTGTCCACGCGCAGCCATAAGATGGACAGGTGCGTACCTTCAAGGCTGCCGAGGCGGCGAAAACAGATATCCTCTCTGACGTACATGCAAACTCCAGTGCGGGGCACAAAGAAGTATTCTAATTTGTACCCCGTGTAGGAGAGATACGAAGTATCAGACGGAGAGGACACCTGTGTCTCGGTTAGAAAGAGTAAAACCGGCTTCGCCGTTTCCAGACGGTAATGGACGGCGTTAAGGTTTGAATGTAGTCCCCTGATGTTGCAGAAATTCACGGAGAGCGTGGCAGGGGTCGCCTTTGATTTATTGCTCCGTTTGCCCCGAGCAGATTTAGTCTTGAGCGGAGTTTTGAACCCCCAGAATACGCAGGGCAGCCTAAGCACCAACCCGCGCTATATATATATATATACTTTATACGAGCGGGGAACCGGTTTGAAAGCTGGGGCGTGCGTCGTGCGCGACTGCCGCCTCGAGAAGTTAAATTGAATTCGTTAAACGCTTGATGGCTGCTATCGTGTTAGCTTATTGTCGTTAATATACGTGAATATTAATTAGGCCTTTATTTGAGATTAAGTGATTAATTTAACTTCGTTTGCTGTTAATTGTGTCGAGGAGTTGCTTATGCGGCTGATATCGCGCTGAATAAGTTAGATTATAGTCTAGAAGAATCGAGTGTTTGCGTATTCAGTATCATTGTAGGTCGTGAAATAATATAATAATTGCTTTGCATTACGACCGCCTTCTTACGTTATCGTGTCTGTTCCTATCGGTGATAACGAACGTTTGCAGTGATTAAAGAATTTTTATGCCGTTATTGGCGTTGATGTGTGGCTCGCGTAGCATTTTGATATAGTACGAAGTGATTTTGCTTGTTCGATTGAACGCTAAACTTTGTGATTCGAAAGGAGGTTGCGTTACTTTTAGACTATAGTTTTGTGCTAAGTGACGTTAGACTGGAGTTCGGCGCCCGGAAGTGAGGGCTTCCTGTGAAGCAGTGCAACGGCAGTGGGTGTGGCCGCTTACCTCGGTGAAGTCAGATCATATATTATACACTTTCTTACACATATACACCCACACTACCTTTACATAACTCTGACGACGCCTTGTGGTCGACCCTACTCCGGAACTAGGTAAGACGGTAAAAAAATTCATCCAGTATTAATATATTCAACATAGTAATGTAATCGCATAAATAGTATAGGAGAAAGACAGAAAAGAACAACAAAAAATTGTTATTTTTTATATATTAAATGATATATTTTAATTACTAACGTATTTATGATGTTAGGGTCGCAAGAGTGATTCATCATGGCTGCAGACGGATAAATAGCAGTCGCTCTTCTTACTTCTCGTTCAGTTACTGTACGGCCTAGAATAAAAATATATTTACTCTTTTTGAGAGAGAAATTCTTTCCGTGTTTGCAAGTTGAGGTAGCAATTAAAGTTAACATATCCTGTAGTTGAGCGCGCTTATAAAATTTAATGTGCAAAGCTGCCTGACCAGGTAGATAGTTAGATAACCATAGCTAGGCGGCTGGCCACAAATAAACACGTTAAATTCAGACTTAGTGCAAGGCTATGTCTAGCCGTGGACTACAATAACTTGTACGTATCTGTAGACATATAAAAATAGATGATGTGTATGTTAGTAATCGTATAACTTCTGTATTACTTGACCGATTGAGGTCATATACATATCGACGTAACACGTCACGTCGTACGTAACGTATCAACGTAAAACAATATATTTGTTATGGTAATTCGATGGATCATGGGCTATTAACAAATTCCCTTTTAAAATTTTATAGACAACCTATGTTTACAATATATTTATAAATTATATACAGCCCGTTTCTTGGACTTGCCAAAAATAAACGACACGTAAGTAGTATTTGTCATTTATAAATAAAACAACGATCGGTCATCAACCTGTCTTGAGTTGAACAAAGATAACGCCAAAATGATAACCACTTATGACGATGGGCGATTCGACGTATTTAATTATTTTATTCAAATTCAAATCCTTACATATTTATATGCAGATTTTCATGTTTTGGTAGTTAACAGCATGCAAACTGTCTGTTAAGTTTATCTTAACTGATCAGTAGTCTATTTAAGGGCAACACAAACTTACACATAGAAATCACACAGGATGTATCGAAAGTATAAAAAATGACCTATACAAAACATATGACTGATTTGTTATCATTGCAGCTTTTACAAGTGCACTGCTGTATAAATGTCTAAGGCACCTGAATCCACCGAATTCCTGTATTTCTTACCAGGTCGCCACTCCATCTAGTAGGGACCACCCTACACTTCATTACTACCGGTAAGAAGCTGTCACTCGAGAACCTTCCTTCCCCATCGGTTGTCAATTCTTTAAGCTATAACGCCAGTGCATTACCACATGAGCTTAATGATCCACTGGGTTTTGACTATGATTGATTGCAATTTATTTAATAATTCATTTATAGTATTGAAAAACGCTAAACGTAGGGTATCAGTATGGGGGGATATTCCTTGTTGCCTTAATAGTCCTACCAGTAAGTTTACTGAGTCAATATGACTGTGCAGTTTATATGTCTACCGGTTTAAGTTACGGGCGGGCTTGTATTATACCAGATTAACAACTGGATGAGATTAAGTATGGTTCGATGGATATGGATGTTTGAAAACGGTTACTTACCGTTCATCCCATCGTCTTCTTCAACCGTTGATAAACTTAAAGCAGCGTGTCCATTACACACCAACTGACCGAGGCTGCGCAATATAACCGCAGCAGCGAATAACTGCAACTGAGTGCTGGACAGTCGGTACGGAACTTTGCTGGGCAGGTACTCAAAAAATGTAGTAAAATGTTCGAGGTAGATAGTTAGCATTGTTGCTGTCTGGAAAAAAATCATTAATGGATGAACATAGTAATATTAGGCTAAAATTCTTCCCTTCCGAACTTTGTCTATTCTTTTCTTCTTGAATGCTAAGTGGACGGGATGGTTGTACCATCCCTTGTAAGGAAAAAGCTGACTTGATAATTTTATTTTATATGAAAACGTCGTTACTAAGGTAATTCTTGCAATGTCTCTCTAAACCGTGTCAAGCATATATTGTACATGCAC
>DWHP01009101.1:0-10319 GCA_018247895.1 Parnassius honrathi | reverse complement strand
TTCCAGTAAAAAAGGGTCTCCGGATCTCTACACTCACCATACGAAACACAGCAGTATTAAGCTGCTATTTTACGCTGACATTCTGTGAGAGCGTGGTCCTTCCCCGTTTGAACCGACCCATTCGTGCTACAACAATTCAATTTTTTTTATTTATAATAATTTTTAACCGACTTCAAAAAAGAGGAGGTACTCAATACGACTGTATGTTTTTTTATGTGTGTAACCTCAGAACTTTTTTCTGGGTGAACCGATTTTGGTAATTTTTTTTCATTTGAAAGTTAGTGTTTCTCTTGTAGTCCCATATAAATTTAACCAAGATCTGACCAGGTTTCGAATTATCCTTAATAATGCGTATTTAATTGACTTCGACTACATTGATGATATTCTCATTTTAATATTGAAGCCAGTTGTACAGAAATTTATTTATTTTTATTTTTATATCTTATGCCAAGTTTATTTTACGAATGTCATGTGTTTATAGCTAATATTTTGTGTATTTTAAAATGAATTCCAACATTAATAAATACTTAGCTATTTGCTTCACTTAATCAGTCACAATGCAAACAATTGTTAGTTTCACTTCAAATAAAATATCTAGTACTCGATTTGGGTTATCGTATTGTACCTAACAATTATACACGCACACACGCATAAACGGTAAGTATGTTTGGTCATTGATAAAGTGCTTACGTGACGTCTGTCTGGATTTGTAATGGTTCAGAAATTTATGTACTATACATTTACAGCAATGACTTGAGTTTTATCGCTTTCGATAGATGTCGGTATAACCGTCACGTTTATGCCACGGCTACTTTCAAGTATTGATTCGTTTTACGAACCGAATCATTGGGGTCGATCATTCAAATGGATCATTTCGAGTTTCAGTACTCTGTGATCTGCGAGACGCACTCTATAACGTCGCTCGTCGGACATGACTATACTCCTAGGTCGTAGGTCCTGTCAATCGTTCGATTCGGAACGTTCAAAAAATGTTAACTGCGGTTATAGTTGTACGTTTTAGGGCCACGCTGCAGCTATATTATGGTTGTAGCACGAATGGGTCGGTTCAAACGGGGAAGGACCACGCTCTCACAGAATATCAACGTAAAATAGCAGCTTAATACTGCTGTGTTTCGTATGGTGAGTGTAGAGATCCGGACACCCTTTTTTACTGGAAACGATGCATTCCATCTTAGTCCTCATGTGTGACGATTATGGCAAATGCTCCCAAAAACGGGAGAGGTACGTGCCCAGTGACTTTAAAGGACTGATGACCTTATGAGGAATAATATAACAAATTGCATGTTACAATAAATACAATTTTGTAAGCAGACCTTTCAAAATGGGCCAGGTCTATGCACACTAATTTAGTTACTCTGTTTATAAAAAATGAAAGTAAACCAAGGGACCATTGAACATAGAATGAGAACTTTGAGTTTGTATTTTTATTACATGACAATTAAAAGTAAAACTTTAATAAAGAAAAACTAAAACTAAAAATTTTAATTGTCATAAAATCCCACTCCCCATGACATCAAGCCAAAAACGATGGCTGCGTTTCCTCACTGAATAGGGTTTTTGTTGTGTGTTGCAATTACAAGTGTAATTTTCTGTTTCCTGTCTAGGAGTACCACTGGGCGGGTTGCACTCTCTTACGAGTACATATTTCTGTCGTAAAATAGCAGTCAAATGTATGGCGGGGGGGGCTCCAAAACTCAAGGATATTTCTGTTCCATAACGGAAGAAACGCCTCTGCACATCCTGATTGCGGACTCTTAATGCGCAAACGCAACACTCGTGTGGTAAACTGTGTACTCCGCTCAGAGGAAGTGAAATTGCTCACAGCTAAGCAACTCCTTCTATTCATTGATGACATAGCAGCGATCACTATGGATCTTTTCGGTCGCAGTGATACTGGTGATCTTCTTCCCTTAGGTTTGCCAGATCGGAAGACCAAAATATCTGCACAAGTTTTGAAAATGTCGGGATTTTGGGGTTGTTGCCGGGAGAAATAAATACCTATTATAAATAAAAAGTTAATTTTTTTGAGAGGAGGCCGCAAAAAGTACTTTAAACAAAACTAATTTAAGTACGCCTTAATTGTAGGTGGCCCCGTGTAATTGGCATTGGACTTTAGAGTCCATCGAACTATATTACTAGCGTATAGAACGGACACCCCGAACCAAAAGTTTGCTTCATTTTGGTAAGAGTTAGGAACTAAAATTCGTTGCAGCGCTAAAATAATAGTTACGTCGTCTAACCAAAATATTAACCAAATTATAACATGCAGCGGTAGTTTGCATTAGGGATTAGTTTTCTTGCGACCAAAACGTCATAAGCGCCAGGAATTTCATGGCACTTACGCGTATCGTTCAACGTTGTGTACAACAAGTCGCTCTCATAGATTTTACATTTTGCCCGATTCTCGTGAGCTTTGTAACAACGCGAAAAAGTTTAAATCAAAGAGTTTTAAACGTTTTAATGTCTACTTACCGATGAAATGTTAAACGATCACTTTTTTTGATGTTCTGGAGTGTTTACTGCAGTCTTTAAGAACACAACCAGGCATTTTGAAGTTGTTATTTATGCGAAGCGAACACGACTTGTCTGTGCGGGCATTGGACCCTCACTAAACAGTTGCGGTACAGTGTACCGCAAAGCGTGGCGCAAGATTATGCAAGGCGTTGTCTTCTCTATACGTAGTAGTAATACCTCAATGCTGGAGTCCACCAATTTGAATCCCTTGGTAGTATTCAGAAAAGATCCAAAATTCAAACAATTCAAAGTTTTATTCAAGTCTAATTACTAACTCGGATTTGATTAAATCGAAGGTCATACGTTAATTTTCCGAGAAACTGTTTGTCTGGAGATTTTGAGTGTTGTCGGGAGTCTGGAGATCATTTGAAATGTCGGCAAAATCCAGACGAGTCCCGACCATCTGGCAACCCTATCTTCCTTAGACCTGCATAGCTGCTCGCACATAAAAGGGATTTCCATTAATTACACGAGGTGTTTAGGGGGCGTCGAGCAGAATCTCATCCAATCTCACGTGGAAGAGTGGAGGGGTAGAAACAGTAAAATTTCGAGAAAATTGGGTTAAATTAGGTAAAATATGGCTAAATCCTACACAACAAAATCTCACGTGAGATTTGGGGGAGGATACGGTAGAAAATTCGCCAAAATCGTGTCAAGTAATTAATGGCCGCCCCATAACGACGCACAACGAAGATGTCATAATTGTTCAATTATGTTACGGAATTTCTCACCACGTATTACCAGTCTCGTGTTTAACTGCCATTTTAATCTTTTCATCCTCGCTTAGAGTTACGATGTTCGATATTCAAATTTACTTTTTCTGTAACCACAGATTAAAAAACCTTTCGATCGTCAATCTCGGAGACAGTTATGCAGACGTCTCTTGAAATAAAAAATAGCCTATTGTTACAAGTAATCCGCGGTCGGCGAACCTGAATTTTGATTGACACTAAATTTGTTTTTTTTTTAATGATATTTTTTCGTTATGCAATAAGTAAGTGGTAGAGCCATACTATATATAGGTGTGTCTATATATATATGTGTGTGTATTATATATAGGTGTATATATATTGGTGTATTATGATAACGTCAACGCATAAGTTCAACATAAAAAAGTAGCATACGCTTGCTATGTGTTCATCTTTCTATTTGTCCATTATACTGGTAGAGCTATGCTGCAGTTGTATTATAGTTGTGGCACGAATGGGTCGGCTCCACCGGGGGGGAGGGGACCGCGCTCTCACAGAATACCAGCGTCGCGCTGCTGTTTCGTATGATGTTGCTGTGTTATCGAGGCATTCCATCTTAGTCGTCAGGGGTGACAACGCATTTGCATATTGACTCTTAATTGAGGATAAATGTGGATGTCTATGGACCACGGCATCCACTTACCATCTGGTGGACTGTGTGCTCGTTTGTTACCCAGTGCTATAAAAAAAGACCTGTGAATGCTTTAAAAAAAGCCATGTTTGTGTATTACATATAATATTTAAAAAAAATAGGTAAAAACCTACTTCAAAAAGTTTAAAGAAAAAAATTATTTCCACTGATAGCTCCTACTCGTAAAGTGCTTACGACATAGGCTTAAGGTAGAATTAAAGCTCTCACTTAGAATCTATTATGTGGAAATTATTTTGTGCTATTTAGTTTTTGTTTTGTAGTCGGTTTTTTTTAACGTTTAGTTTTTACCGTTTTGAGTGGACCAAATATCACAAGATCACGGTAATATCTAGAACGTCGTCTAAATACATTAAAACCTTCACCTAGTCCTCATGTCACACCTATAGGTTTGCAATTTATTCTTAAAGTTTATCAAGAGCTATCCCTAAAGTGTTATCTGTATAATGAAAGGAAAATGATTTATACTGATTCATAAACAAAGAATTTATGCTCGATCATATGAAAAAAAATATTATTAAGATTTATTATATTAAATACAGATGAATTGAGAATTTCCTCAATTTTTGTAATCGTCACAAACGTAACGTTACTTTACACACAAACTATTATTTTTTATAGGACAGGGTGACAAACGAGCGCACAGTCCACCTGATGGTAAGTGGTTGCAGTGGCCCATAGACATATCTACATCTATCATCGATTACGAATCAAAATGCAGATGCGTTGTCACTCGTGAGGACTGAGATGGAATGCTTTGTCTCCTCCAGCTCGTTTCCAGTAAAAAGGGTCTCCGTTTCTCTACACATACCATACGAAACACAGTAGCATTAAGCTACTATTTGACGCTGGTATTCTGTGAGAGCGTGGTCCCTCCCCGGTCGAGCCGATCCATTCGTGCTACAACTATACTACTAATATAACTGCAGCATGGCTCTACCACGTTTAAAAAATATATGATTGTAAGGTGTCGTTTTTTTTTCATAAAAATGTCGCGCTGGGTTTCTTGCTGATTCTTCCCAGACCAGAGATATTTTTCCGAACCAGTGGTAAATTAAAAAAGTGACTTTCGACAAGTATTATTTATTATATGTATCGAATGAGGAAGTTCCTGTTTCTGTTTTCGCCGTGTTTGTTACTTTAATTTTTTTCTCTCTTTTCCAAGTAACGCAATCATTCTTGAAATGTAATTGATTGATATCAAATGAAAACTGTTAAAAATCCTGGTACATATTCTCTTGTAATTTCTTATATGCGTTTATTTAGTCCAAATAACCTTTATGAAAGAAGAACCAACAAGCCTGCGGCTTATCTCGGAATTACCGTAACTTATGAAAATTAGAGTAATTTCAGTGGCGTTGCGGTCTTCTAGTGAGAAACGCTTGTTCCACGAAGGTCCCCAAGTCTTAATGGTCCGGAAAAACCGCTAGCGAACATAAATTCCGCTTTGACTTGGACTAAAATGCAATACCTTACAGGCATAACCCTTCAGACCTTTTCTCTATTCTTATATTGCTCATAAAATTCTATGATTACGAATTATTTGCTCATGATATCTTATCCTTTAAAGAATAAGAGGACAAACGGAGTACACAGTCCACCTGATCGTAAATGGATACTGTGGACCCATAGACATCTACATGTATCATAGATTAAGAAACAAAATGCAGATGCGTTGTCAATTGTCATCCCTGAGGACTAAAATGGAATGCCTTGCTTATTAAGGATACTTACGAATTTTATAGTAAATGAATTATACGCGATGTGAGAATGGCATTGTTTGTTTATATTACTGTTATTTTACAGTAAAATTAAAATAGAATGCTAGTACGCAAACGTAATTTCCAAAGGATTAAACGAGCCTATCAAATAGTAAGGGCATCTACCAAAGTATCTATTCCTTTTTCTGCAACCAGAGAGGCGCCACATACTAATGAATGTAATATTCGACAAATTTCGTAACGGGGAACTCGATTTGTTCGAAAAATGTAAAGATTAACGTTTCTTTATGTACTATTAGTTACATGTTATATTAATTAGATTAAAAATAAATAAATCAACCACCGATATATATAAAAGTATGAAATGTAAAAAAGAGTTAAAATGTGCAAAAAATTAAAGAACAAACCCCTTAGGCATTGTTTTATCTATTAATATAATACCCAAGAAATTGATTAATGTTCATTTAAAACTAACTTCTCAATTAAACTAAATTGTAAAACAAAAACTTCACTCAGTGTCTACTAGCGACATCTGGTGAGCGGAAGATTACACTATTATCTCGAATTGTGTTGGGAAATTTTAATGAAAAATTAATTTAAGATAAAATGCTATACTCTTATCAGTAAAGTTAGTCAAGATGTTCTCGAGTTTTATTTGGTTTACTCTATAGACCCTACGTTTTGTTATAGCTGCAGACGACATTATGATAGGGCTATTTTTTCAAAGAGAAGCCAAATTTTAAACTTAAGTTCAAATTTATAAACAATGATCCAAAATAAACGTAAATATAAAGCGATATGTAATATATTACACATAAATATATCATATATTTATACGTAATCGAATATAGCAGGACTGTCTAATAATTTAAGTTTGTAGTTTCAGTTTTTTTTTAATTTCAGTTTTAGAAAATACGAGTAAATAAGGCTTCCACTTTTTTTTTTGAAATTATTCTAAATCGAATGTGATTTATGGGCAACAAAGTTATTGCCTACCGATCGACCCTTACCAATATGTGCGTGCGCAGTAAAATCCGTAAAAATAATGCATTACCATGTATTTTGAATTTATAAGATGAAAAGTACAGAATTTTTAAGATATTTTTTATAAGTTTTTCTTCACCATTTGCCTACATCACTTATTTTGAACTTTCCCCTCCGGTTATTGCAAAATATACCAAATATAATAACCCTGTATAGCTGTGTACTAAGCGTATAGCAAGCACGTAGACCTTTTTATCAGTTAATTGCAACTCTCAAGATTTTATTTATTTAAAAAAAATATTTTAATAGATGTAAAAATTGTTAATTTTGTGAAGTGAAAACTTCTTTAGCGACGTTGTACACTTTTTCAGTAATGGGTAAAAAATGTTAAACTCGCGTCAGGTCACGTGTCCTGATCGAAAATTGGTAAAAGGGACGGAGAGAGAGCGGGCGCGGCGTAGAAGAGGAAGTATCCTCCTCTCTGTCTACGGCGCGGCGAAAATGTATGCCTGCGCTTGATTTCTGAGAGATAAACTTTTTAATTTAATATAAATTGACATGTTTGTGTACGACAGCGCAATAAATAAATATTGTATTCTACCCACTGACCTCTATAGCGTACTTGTATATATAGAGGTCAGTGATTTTACCACATAAATGATAGTACTTTTATGCTGATAAATAATTAAAGCAATTCGTGCAAAATTATTCCCTAACCATTCCAAAATATCAAAAATGCACAACGTTAATATTCAAGTTTTCACTTCAGCCGGCACTCCCGGAGTGCAACGCGTCGTTTTTTTAAATATATCATACTTTATCAATAAAATTCACTATCGGGGAAGGAAATACTTTTATTTCACAAGTCGTTTGCGCCATTGTAGGTACATCAAATAAGGAATCTTTGGCGTTTTATTTTATTTTTAAGCAAGCTGCGAACGAACACATGAGTGAATGACGTATACATTAAAGTGCACTATAAAAAATCCACAAACAGTCCAATAATGGGGTCCTCTTTCTTATATCATTTGTGATAAAAGTGTCACAACAATTATCGTTATAACTTTCAAAAGAGTTTTAACATCATTGATAAAGGACTTGTATGTAACACTAATTAACGCATCGATTTATATAACTCAGTTTTATATAACTCAATGTATTAATGTATCTGAAAATGTTCTCTTGATTTTTGCTGTGCACGCTTTTGTTTTTATGGGTATTTAAGCGATTGTTCTATAATTCTCATTTGGAAAACCAATATATAGATTGAGTAACAATGCCCGGAATAGATCTTAAACTGTGAAACTTTGATATAGTAAAATATTGTATTAAAATAAATTACACTTTCATATTTATATGTGCTTTGTTTGTTTTTTGAACTGTTCACAATTGTAATATAGTATGGTGATGGCGTAAGAGAATCCATCATCATGGTCCCGTGGGTATCGTAAGAGATGACGATGAGGAAGTTCAAAAAACTTGGCTTCCAATAAATGGTAGTATACCACTAATCAATATTAGGAAATATGTGAGGGGGTTAATGTGTACCCTCGCAACAGCTGATTGAGTAACTACAACTTTTTGACACGCTTTCATCAGCTTGACCTGTATGTATGGATATAATGGAATTTTTAAGATCAGTTTACAACTTCTTCCTGACCTTGGATGTTTTGTAATTTTGCAGGCGAATGAAAACCTTTTTTTATGGAAGGGGAGACAAACGCGCATGCGGCTCACCTGATGGAAATTGACTACCGCTGTCCATGAACAACTGCAACATCAGGGGAATTTCAGGTGCGTTGCCGGCCTTTTAAAAAGGAGTAAGCTCTTTTCTTCAAGGCCCCTTTGTGGTATCGGTCTGGAAAAATCGCCGGCGGCAAACGATTCCACGGAGGAAGAAAACTCCGAGTAAAACTTGCAATGGTGTACCGCCGAGCATTCAGATGTTATGGACGGTATCGTGAGTTTTGTCGCGATGTGCTTTCGAAAATTTTGGCGGCTGGAATTAATCCAAACAATTTCTCACACCACTCCCTGTGGTAGATGCGATAGAAAATGCAAATAGATGCAACATCTCTTCGCAGCGCCAGTGTATCGACCCGATCGGAGAGAACTCTTTCTTCGACGATTCGATCCGCTCTGCGCTGGAAATGGTTAATTGAAGAAGCTGGCACTGAGGAGCCTCGGCCCAGAGATGGGAACTCCATAAACTCCGTGTATGGCCGAAGCAGAGCCTTATAAAGTGGAGGGGGTGTGCCGGCATGAAATACTCTCCAACTCTGCTGAGCACGCCAAGCTTTTTAAAGGTCAATTTGGCCTTTTCTTCCAAGTGACCACGAAACTGCAAATCCGACGATTACATATTCAATATGTCGACGCCGAGGATTCCGATACTGGCAGAGACAACAAGGGGAGTAATTTGAAACTGAGGAGACCGACTGAGTGAGGAACTTTGAAACTGTCTTTACGTCCGATTGTAATGTTGGTGTTTTCAAGACGAGAGTGAATAAGCTGGCTAAAGGCTTTTGTTAAGCTAAGTTTATACTTGGTAGAGCCACGCTGCAGCTACATTGGTTGTAGCATAAATGGGTCGGCTCGACCGGGGAAGGACCACGCTCTCACAGAAAACCAGCGTGAAATAGCAGCTTAATGCTGCTGCGTATGTTGAGTGTAGAGAACCGGAAACCCATTTTACTGGGATCGAGGCATTCCATCTTAGTCCTCAGGGTGACAACGCATCTGCGCTTTGATTCTTAATCGAACGTAGATGTCACAGCATCCACTTACCATCAGGTGGTCTGTGTGCTCGTTTGTGACCCTTATCCTATTAAAAAAAATAAGTAAGTTGTTGTTTTTACTTTTATTCCTTTTTTATTATTAGACAAATAATATTTGTCATAAATAAATATCATTTCCTCGATCAGTTTTGTATTTAAAACGCGATGTTCGACGAACGAGTGTACGTTACGCAGCGCCCTCTCTCATTGACCATGTGAAACTACATTGAATAAACCTGCGCTGATCCCCTTCAGAACCCGTTTGTAACTATACAAAAAGGGAGAGTTACGTTATTCAAAAATTGCGGGAAACCTGTACCAGATTGTGGAAAGTATATGAATAAGATTGTTATTTTTTTAATTTGAAATAAACAATCAAAAAGTGTACTTTTGTACAAAAATATCAACTTCGCACAGGGTTCGAACCCAGGAATCACAACTACGAGGTCGTCAAATTATCAATGACATTATGTTCCTAAGTCGTCAAATTATCAATGACATTAAGTAAATATGAATGTTTTGCATTCGCTTTTTCTAAATTACGGACTACAAAAATACACAAACAGAAATATGAGATTCATATTGATTTTGGTATAGCTACGTTTACTTCTTGTCATACCGAAATGACAAATAAACTTACAGTCCACCTGAGGTCTATTCACATTCGTAGATAACATTTTCTGATTTTTTTTTAAATATCAAACAAGATAGGCTATATTAATATTGTTATATCTGAGGGCTGAAATGGAATAACTCAAAGCTCTTAATAACTATACCGCAAATAATATTCTTTATATTAAAAATCCTTAAAATAAAAATTATGTTTCGATCCTGTAAAAGTTTCAGAATTTATTTATTTTTATTTAAAACTGCTTAAATATTAGAATTTTTGACGGTATAGCAT
>DWHP01009100.1:0-10320 GCA_018247895.1 Parnassius honrathi | reverse complement strand
GTTTAATCCTAAGGCATCTGAAGCGAGTTGATATCATATATCCAGATTAAAGATTCGGAATTATTTAGCCTTGCGTTTTAGATCAAGTTTTAATTGAATTTGTTAATCTCTGCTCAAAATTATAAGCAAATTTTCCAAAATTCCCATTGATCTATAATTTGTGTCGTTCCCTGTAGAATGCAAACCCTACATCAAATTCCCATTTTCGACCCATCAGAAAACTACTTATTAATACTACCGGCCTTATAGATGACTTGTCTATTTAGATTGTCGTAGTTGCACTATTGATATTTTATAAAAGCGGATGGATGATGTCCAAGATGCATAATTTGTCTGTGCTTCTTTCATTGAGGTAAGAAAGCAAGCTCAATCCGCTTGAAATTTTGAATCTTATACAAACTAACCCTCGCCTCCTTATCTATATTATGTAGATTAAGGTGTGATGAAGTAGTACAAGTGCCTTAGACCTCGCTCTCACAGAGTACCAGTGTAAAATAGCAGCTTAATGATGCTGTGTTTCGCATAGTGAGTTTACAAAAATGAATATTTTTTCTGGGAACGAGGCATCCCATCTTAGTTCTCGGAGATGGTAACGCATCTGCATTTTGATTCTTAACTTAGGATAGATGTAGGTATCTATGAACCAAAACATCCACTTACCATCAGGGTGGAGATGTAAGTTAATACCTACCTCGCTATGACGCTGTACCACTGGGCCATCCTTAAACATAGAACCCTTTTTCCAAACACACGACGGATCTTCGCCATAGCAATGTTCGCCTTGCTCAGCTAGTGTTCTTCTAAGCTTTGGTCAATGAGGACCCAAGAATTTTTGAAGTGATAACTTCTTTAGCGGCGTTGTACACTGGTAAAAAAATGTTAAACTCGCGTCAGGTCACGTGTCCTGATCGAAAATGCGTAAGACGGATGAAGAGAGACAGCGGGCGCGGCGTAGGAGAGGAAGTATCCCCCTTTCTTTCAACGGCGCGGCGAAAATGTATGCATGCGCTTGATTTCTGAGAGATAAACTTTTTAATGTAATGTAAATTGTCATGTTTGTGTACGATAGCGCAATTAATAAATATTGTATTCTACCACATAAATGATAGCACTTTTATACTGATAATTAAAGCAATTCGTGCAAAATTATTCCCTGACCATTCCAAAATATCAAAAATGCTCAAGGTTAATATTGAAGTTTTTACTTCTGCCGGCACTCCCGGAGTGCAACCCGTCGTTTTTTTTATACTTCATTCAGTTAAGTATATGAATTTCAGACTGAATAATGAAAGTAGCTTGATATACTCGTATTTAGGTAAATTACGTGTAACCTTAACTCTCTATTACAATTCTGTAGTGTCGAAAACTATCGATTATTGGCGCCTGTCAATTAATTAATGGTGTTTTTAAAGAATTACAGTTATTTTTCCAATGTATTATTTTCAAACTCAAACATCCGTGAGTTCGAATCCGCTATTTGACTACTGTCGTGAACTACTCCTAACACAAGCATTTTTAGCTGCCAAGAAAGGACTAAAGAGAATATTGGTAATGTTAATATCATTGCTAGTATTCCTCAACATTTAAAGGGTATAAAATCGTAGGCCGAAAATAAAATGTTATTCCCAATTACATTCGTTTCTAAACGCATGCAAGTACTCGTGAATTCGATTATCTCTGGCACTGCTGGAATCACGAGCTCTGCGGTGAAGGTGATCATTGTCAAGATACCTTATTGAAGTAGCACGAGGACGCTTCCCTGCTTGCAAAGTTTCAAAACGCACACAAAAATTCCCACAAAATTTAATGTTATCTATGTATTTATGCATACAGTGCACGAGACAGGCAATATGGCTCATGGTCATATTAAGTGATGTCTGGCGTCGCCAGATTATTTGAGGCACAGCATTGCTTTTCACTGCAACATGAGCTATTTTGTTTATTTGTTCACGATTATTAATAAATACAAATGGTTGAAAACTTTCTTTTAATTACATACACACTCGTAAGTGTAGTGTTGTTGCTAATGTGTGTCTATTATAACTGTCTTTGATAAAATCTACCTGTCAAGCGTTCATATAATGACAAATCCTTCCTAAATTGTTAATATGGAAGCGGCCCATGTACATTTTACATGTTATGGAGGCTTTATGGTCTGTCTTATATCTGCTTAAATGTAAGAGATTACATTCTATAACTCTAAAATGACTGTAAATGCATTTGGCTGATTCCTAAAATGAAAAATTATTTTTAAATACTTTATATATGACAACATGAAATCAAAACTTATCAACTAAGTATATGTCACACCGCCACCACACCGTAAGCTACCCGGTGGGTGTCGTGAGAAGCGGCAGAGGGAATCAAATCGGATGAGCAGCAGCGCATTCCCACTAACGACCAAAATAAAGCAGTGCGGTTACAGCCCGCTTGCCAACCGCGCTAATTATGGCAAATATTCCCCCTGAGAGGCAATCTATGGGGGTGGGGGAGCATATGTTTAGCAGTGGGCTTTAATAGTCTGTAAAAACAGGAGGCATGAAGCAGAGCTATGATCTTGTTCATCATAAAAGACGGCAACGCCATCCCGGTTGAACAGCCATAGACGATTTCCCTTCTGAGCTACGTCTGTATGCTGTTTGTGAATCTTCTCGCTCATAAACTTGAGGACTTCCAACCTCCCGAACACGCTCATTTCAAAAGGACTTTAGTATTAAAGACCACATTATGTTTCCTTTGGAAATACTACCGCACCGGATCACATATAATCTGTCACTTGCTTAGCGTATGAGGACAATTAAAGGATTTTATAGTTTGATACCAACAACCTGGAAGAACGAAATATTTTTTTTGTTATTTCACTATTAAAAAAAAAGTTAATCGTATAATAGTTTATAGTTAGCTGATAGAATGACGGTAATATTTATACTTTTCTGTTTTACTGAAAGTTGTCAATAGTTAAATTATGAATGAATTCCGCCATTTACTGAAAAATGGTTTATTATCTCAACGCTACGTCACATTCCCTAGTAAATCGACATACATGGTGATATGTGTTTGATTGACACGATTGTTGTTGTGACAATAAAAGATACGAGTAAGAGAATTAGGTTTTTACATAAGCAGTAAACGCGTGCGGCGAAGAGCAAAAAAGTGCCATTTTCAAAATCCATATACGTGACATGTCGGTATTACGATGCACAACTCTCCTGACCCTCCGCGTTTGATTCGTGGCTTGTGGTGGAGGCATAGACTAATTCTTCCCAGTACCAGCTGTGACCATTTCCCTGATCTTATTTCTTACCCAATTACTGGGCTCTAATTGGAGACCGAGGAAGAATGGGTAAGGGAGCGTCCCTGTCCCGAGGAGAGACCACCAAGGTGCACTGCTGTGGGTGCGGATGCTTGCGAAAGCATTCCCATGGCCAATAAGCGGCGAAGGTGGCACGGCACAATAAGGTTTCACTCAGTGTAACACAAACGTATACCGACCAATCTAACTAGAACCGAGGATGCGGTCGTTTTCCCAAAAAAAGTATAAGTTCACCATAATAATAAAGATATTAATTAATTTGCAACCTTCCGCTAATTAAAAATACAATGATGTGTCTCGTGTCACTCTTCAATCCAGGTAGGATTGAAGAGTCAATTATAATCAATTATATAAGTTCACCAGTCAATAATGCGACATTTTCTCAAAATGCCTAGATAGATAGCTTGAGGTCTGTCTATAATGTACATGAACTACAACATGTTTGCTTTCTGGAGATACAAATATTTATGCATTGTTGATTTTTATGTGTTGATCTCTACTCGTATCTTATCGTGCAGTAAACTAATGTTATCAAATTATTTGATCCTATAATTTAGTGTCAGTTTGTTTAGGAGTGTTTCACTTGAGTTCAGAACTGGCTCTCACTTCTATTATTATGTAATCGTTGTTACTACGTTACAAACCGATTTGTCTTATTAAAAAAAACAAATAATTATTTTATATCTTTACAACAAAAAAAATATGGGAAGTATAATTGGACCCGGTAGGCGGCGCTATTGTCTAGATCCAGAAGTCACCCGTGCGAAGCCGGGGCGGATCGCTAGTACTTTATAAATTTATAATTGAACCAGGTAGGTGGCGATGTTGTCGAGATTCAGAAATCAGCCGTGCGAAACCGGGACAGATCGCTAGTACTTTATAAATTTATAATTGGACCAGGTAGGTGGCGCTGTTGTCGAGATCCAGAAATCACCCGTGCGAAGCCGGGGCGGATCACCAGTACTTTATATATTTATAATTGGAGCCGGTAGGTGGCGCTGTTGTCGAGATCCAGAAATCACCCGTGCGAAGCCGGGGCGGATCGCTAGTACTTTATAAATTTACAGTTGGACCCGGTAGGTGGCGGTGCTGCCGAGATCCTGAAACCACCCGTGCAAAGCCGGGGGGGGATCGTCAGTATACATAGATGAGTTATATTTGGTAGACTTATGTAACGTAAAGTTTCTATCAAAGTAAAGATACACTTACCATCAGATCCACGTTTGTCGCCCTTACATGTTTAAAAATGTTTATTTATTGTAAATCAACTAAAATGGAAACATAACGCCAGTTTAAAATTGCCTAAATACGTGTGTGAAAATATATGAAATAAACTACCTAAAGAATTTAAACTTAGCGAAAGATTATTATGTAAGAAACATTTGCATAATTAAAGTTAAAACTATTATGATTAAACTATATGACTTTTTTAGATAGTAATTAATTATTATTATAATTTGGATGCTATGCACTATTGTTAGCAAAGCACGACTGCATTATATAAATTAAAACTTCTTATTATATCGTGATTCTTACAAATAAAGATTTATGATTATCTTTTACTCGACTATCCATAAAAATTTTGAAATTGAATCATCATCCTCACACCAAAACAAGTCTAAGCTGTGCTTGCGTATATACTTGGGAACTCTCTATTTCCTCACTCTCATAGTCCGGTAGAATAATAATCCAACACGACCGGATAAAAATCAGGTCCAGGATCAATGGTTCAGGGCCAAAACCCTGACTGAGACCTACTGAGAATTTCTTTACAGAAAAACCCAATAACTGTTTTTTTGAGGTCCGATTAATTCAAACCTGAAACCTCATCATCAGCAGTCGTGAAAACGACGATCACTTAGCCAACGAGGCAGTCGTACTCGATTGAACATAGGAACATATCCCTCAACTAATGACACGAGTCACTGTTCGGACCATCTGCATCCACTCCATCCATGGGGAGGCAACCCTACACTAAGCTTACAGGTACAAGACTGCCACTCGAGATTCTTTTTTCACCATCCGTTGGCAGTTCTTTGAGCTATATGGCCTCCCCATTATTAATTCTGCTTAACGATCCATAGGGCTATATTGGTAACTCTGATTCTATTACGGATGTCCTTAGTACGACGTTATTACGCAGAAAAATTCTAAGCGTAAGCAATTTAGCGATTTTAATTAATAACAATTTATTATTTATTCTCTGCCATATATGATCAGTACTTTACAATAAACTAAGTAATGGTAAATTTATACAACTAAATAACAGCTATAAATACTAACTAAATTAGATCTACTTGATTTAAAAGAAGTTTTCTTCTTCGCACAACTTCCTTGTGGAATCGACTACCACCCGATATTTTTCCATACCGATACGACTTAGGGACTCAAGAAAAAAGCCTACTCCCTTTTAAAAGGCCGGCAACGCACAGCTCTTCATGGGCGGCGATAATCACTTACCATCAGGTGAGCCGTATGCTTGTTTGCGCCCTCTCCTACAAAACAAAATCTCTATAAATCTCTAAGCGAGCTAAAGCTAACTCATACTGCCAGAAGTGAAGGAACACGTCTCAGACATATATATTATCATGCATGTTGCCAACGCAATTGTTGTACGCTCTTGTTTTCAAGTTTTGAAGCATACGGTACGATAAGATGTGTTGTATTCTCCCGAACGATTCATAGCAGAGTTGGATGCGTCGATACTAAAGTCTTTTTGATAAATATATTTATTTGTATTTTTGTATGGTTGACTTGGATCCAACAATTAACCGAAGAATGATGAATGTCGAAGTTGCATTTACATAGTCGAATAGTTTATCCTAGGCAAACATATTTCCTTACAACTTTAAGCAAAGTGCTCCCAACAACTACCGGCATGGGTTTGACATCGACATTACACATGAAATTTGATATTGAAAATGAAACATGAAATTTGCATTGGACACCGAGCCAGCGATAATCCTATAACAAAATTCATAACCGCATTAAATCTGTTTCGATTCAGAAGAGACGTTTGCGACTAGACAGCGAGGAAAACCAGATTTAACCGAATATTTCAGTTTGTAGAATTTATGATTTTGCATTGCTTGTTTTAGGCATAAAATAGGTGATTCAAAGTTTACCTTTACGTTGCGTTAATGCAACTTATTTTTGTAATATAACATTCAATATAGATTTGTATTCTTAAATAGACGTATTCGTTCAAATTAAACGCAGTCAATTCATCATCATCATCATTATTTCTGCACAAGTTCAATTCTGAAATAGGCATCCCAAAAATAATACCAAAGGCTCGGACTTGAGCCAGCTACATCCACTGACTTCCTGCACGTATTACTTGGTCGTCACTCCATCTACATACCTACTACGACATTAAATGTGATCTTTGTTTTGTCCATGTTCATCTTAAGACCTATCTGTTGGGTAGTGCCTTATTGATGTCATTGAGTATAGTGCTTAGATCCAATTACAGTGTAGTGCTTAGATCCGATTATTGTGTAGTGCTTAGATCCGATTATAGTGTAGTGCTTAGATCCGATTATAGTGTAGTGCTTAGATCCGATTATAGTGTATTGCTTAGATCTGATATAGTACATAGATAGATTCTGCCTCTAGGGCTATACAGTTGGCAAATTGAAGGTGAGTAATGTACGTCGCCATTGATGTTAATACCGTCTCCTTTCCAGTCCAGAAGATTAAAAACTTCTTCCAATGCAGTGGTGAAGAGTTTCGGGGGTATAACGTCACCCTGTTTTACACCTCTCTGCAGTTGGATAGGTTTTGAACTCGGATTCTGTATTGGGATAATCATCGTAGCCCTACTTCAACACTTTTATACACCGCTTGTCAACTTGGCACCAAATTTTGACGAAATCAAAAGCTTTCTCATAGTCCACATACGCAAGGCGTAGTGGCAGGTTGTACTCCTGTACACTCCTGTACTCTTCTGTACAATTTTCCAAAGGGTATGTATAAGCTTTTTCTGAAAACGATTTCTCCGGGAGGCTGGAAGACGTCGAGTCTGCGAGCGAGACAATCAATTTTCCAAAGGGCATGTATAAGCTTTTTCGGAAAACGGTTTGTTCAAGAGGCTGGAAGACGTCGAGCGTGCGAGCGAGACAAATAATTTTCCAAAAGGTATGTATAAGCTTTTTCGGAAAATGGCTTGTTCGGGAGGCTGGAATTCGTCGAGTCCGCGTGCGAGACGATTCGTATGAGTCTCGAAAACAGCACGTAGACGCGGCTCAGAAGGGAAATTGGTCTTTAGTTCTACAAGAGAGCGTTGTCGCCTTTCTTTAAGAACAAAACCACCGCACTTCTGCTCCACGCCTCCGGAGTAGTGCCACCATGGAGGACGAAATTAAAGAGCTTCTGTAGAACTTCAAGTACCGATTTTCCACCCGTTTCTAGAATTTCCGCTATCATTACATCCTCCCGCGGAGTCTTGCCGTTTTTAAGGTTCAATTATAATCTTGCTCAGACTGACGTCCGGAATATCAGGTGTCCCGGAAACGATGCTACCACATTCGGTCTGCAGCTTCAACAGTTGGCTCTTTCTGGCAGAAAGATCTCCTGCAAAGACATTGAGGCCCTGGTTCCACTTAAACGCTTCTTCAATACGAGCTGTATTGAAGTTGCTTAAGTCCCGCCGCATGCATTTCGAGATATGTGTGTTCAGTTGCCTGTATGCTATGAAATCCGCTGAAGACTGGAGCTTTAATTCCTGTCTAACAACCATGAGATTAAAAGTATGATCGGAGGATTTTTATGTTCTTCTTTGGTTTGCAAAACTTAGCTCTGACGGTATCGACAGTTTCCACGAGCTTGTCATTTATATCGTCCATGCCATTGCAGTCTTCTAGGCTATTGTGTTACTAATTGAATGTTTTCAGGACTTTGGATTAGAACACGAGGAGGACAGAGCGTTGTCTTCATTAGACGTTACCTCTCTAACTAAACGTTTAGGTCCAATTTGCCTCTCAAAATTCGGTGATCACAGCCAGTTTTCACCATTGTGATCACTGGGACATCACTGATCGGTTGCCGTAGTCGTCATAATGAATTTAATCTCATTTTTTGTCAAGCCGTCGGGGCTCGGTCAAATCCACATTCTGTGGGGCCGCTTCTAGAAGGAAGATTTCATCGTAAAGAGTCCCTCTTTCTCCATGAAGTCGGCCAGCTGTTTGCATCTTGGGTTCCGTTGCCCTATCCCAAATTACCCTATCTTCAGCTCACCGTTCTCTCTCATGCCTATTTTTGCGTTAAAGTTTCCCATTAATACCGTGTAGCGAGTTTTGGAGGAATGCGTAGCTCTAGATATAATATTCTCATATAGTTCCTACACCTCCTCATCGGGATATGCAGAGGTTGGTGCGTAAACCTCTATATGGAAATGATTTCATGGAATACCGTTTGGTGATGCTGAATATAAATGTCGCTCAAAACTAAACAAATCGTTTGATAAACTTTTTTTGATAAAGACTCTTCTAAAGCAATTGTGTACTGTTGGTATAATAAATTTCAGAACAGTTGACTAAGAGATAAAAAAGAAGTGGTTATCTATTGATGACTGTGAATGAAGAAAATGTGCCAGCAGTGAAAAATTAAAATTGATTCTCTTTTGGCAAATTATTAATTACCTCGATTAGAGCTTGTGCGGCAATAGACGTTGCTAAACTTAGTATAAGTATATTCTTCTGATAATTAACTTTCCACTAAAAATATTTCAAATCCGTTAAAATTTATTAAGTAAGTAATCTGAATGAGCGTAGCTTGGATTGCAGTTCTTTTTATATGGAAAAACAATAGAATTTGTTTTATTGTTTTCTATTATAATTTTATATTTTAATTAAAGAATTTCAAATGAAGAAGAAATTATAACATAGTCTACCGTAACGAAAAAGATTTCGATTTTTCAAACTGATCGCAAACTTTTTTGATGTGTATGTATGTACATGTATACGCGGAGGACCACATTTTTAATTTATGTCGCGGAACAACTACACGATATTATTTTCATTGTGCGTGGAAGTGACAAGCGACAGCGATTTCCTTTATTTTATTGTATCAATTTAACTAAGCCAAACCGCATGCCCCTTTCAGTATTCAACCATTCATTACAGTTTTGCAATACACAAAATAGAAACCCCCCAAACCCCGCCAAATTGCAATGCGTTGTGCGCGTAATACGCAGACACACCACTCCGTGATGCTGCTATCAATCAACAATTAAATAGATAAGTACGTTAAGGTATACCCACTTTGAAATGTTTTACATTCATTCGAGTTTTATACTGTGATGTAATTGGATGCTTTTCTACTTCAAGGAATGATAAAAACAGAAGTTTCTTTCAGTACTTCGGTTACTTTCGGTTTACGTAGTAATATTACGTATTCTGTGGGTGACAGTATATTTGTAAAATTATTTTTGTGTTAAAATTTTGTACGTTTTTATTTTATATATATATATTTGACGTCTGTCAATATTGGTAAGATATTATCAGTTTTCAGTAATTAGAGTAAATGTATTAGCTATTATACTTTACCACACACAAACAACTAATAGCCGCAACCTTTATATTATGCCACAAGCAGCTCTCGATGTAATTTCTTTGTTCAATTTATGGACCAAAATCTACAACGGGACACTGAGTAATGAAACCTTTATAAACTCATAAAGAGTACAAGTAACTGCATACTTGAACAGAATCAACCACAGCATAAAGCTGAAATTTTCATAAAATGCGTGAAGAAATAAATAAATTCTTTGAATTATTATATTTGATTCAAACAATTCACGATTTCACAACTTTTAATGTCTTCTTTGAGACGGGAATGAAAGATGTTCCCTTTAACTATACGGTCTCACACTTTGGAACTTTTAAAATTACGTGACAAAAGCAAGGTAGTATTTGTTTGCGCATCTAACATAGTTTTTTTTTTTTTTTTTAGGATAGGGTGACAAACGAGCACACAGTCCACCTGATGGTAAGTGGTTGCTGTGG